>JALPQI010005069.1:0-52397 GCA_025490895.1 Thaumatotibia leucotreta | reverse complement strand
AATTGCTTCTAGAAATATAAATTGCTGAATACCTAAGTATTTCCATTCTGCTTGAATAAACTCTTACCTAGTCAGCTGACTAAAATTCCCAATACACAAGCCAGAATATTAAAACTTTAAGCAGCTTAAGAAGGAAACTATGAGTCAAAGTTTTTCTTAAATATTTGCAGGAAAAGGCTTTCGCCTTGGCCCGAGCGGTGAATTTTTTACTTTTGTTCTGAAAGTTGGGGCTGGAATTAGCATTTATCGTCTATAGACTGGATTAAACGGCACCGCGAATTGCGATTTTATTCAGTGACTCTGCGAATATTGCAGGAAACTTGATAAGTTTTAATATCAACTAACCTTAGAAAAAATAAGTTGAACTTATTTCATAAACATCGACTTCGGTTAAAAATATACAAGACAAACTGGAAAGCTCAAAGCAACGGAATAAAACTTTCATGGAACTCAAACAAATCGCTCTGTTCGAAACACACTGCCAGTAAAAAAGTTACGGGCATGGGTACATAGAGATGAGCAAAACCAAGCCCAGAGAAAATTGGTGTTCGAATGAAATTTGATTCACGTGTCCGTGCCTAGGTTTAAAGGCTCGAGGATGAAAGGGTTCATCGCTTTTCCGTTCAGTTAACCATACAGAGAATAGTTTCCATGGACATAACGTTCGTTGACATAATGTTGAATGTTACCTTTTAGGTTCGCATCTTTCACGTGGCCGAAAATCAAATCTTATATGAAAATACTGAAGTCGTGGCTACAAGCGTGAAGCGACGAAGAATTTTAAATTAACAGTGTTAGGCACTGGTCACACTGCAAACGAGTGAGCTATGAGCTATCGGCTACAGAAACGACCAATATTATAAGCGCTCCAGTGTGAACAAAAGAAACAGATGGGACCAGTGCCATAGCCCAACTTGATCACAAATTCTCGAGTTAGCCAACTAATATGGGACTAAACGGTTAAGTCCATCTATTTTTGGCACTATTATTCGTTTTTAGTGGTCTATTGTGGCCCACAGATTAGGCAAATGGTGCTTGCAATAAAACAGTATTATTACCGAGAGTAAGACCAAACTATTATTTTTTCTTCATAAGTTTTTTATATCATAGTTCGTGAAATTAATTTAAATCAGTTTTCATGCAGAAAATCGGTCTGAATCTATCTTCTATCAAAAAAGTGTCTAATTGCGTAATCTTAAAAAAATACGTTTTACGTAGGCAACCATCAGATTTTTGTCTTATCAGCATCAGTTTTTTCGTAACCTCTTGTCGTAGGCTAAAACGTCAAACAAAGCAAATTAGCTTCAACGGTACAATTGGAGCAATCTATTCCGACTACAAGTTTAAGTCGTTCGGGGTCACTCGGGCCTTGGGGATCAGGAGATCCCCCCAATCTTCCACACAATATTCAGGTGGCTAAACGCCGGGGGCTTTAGCAAGGCAACTTGATACTACGGAATACGGCTAACCTAACCATTGTCACTTAAAATCAATGGTCAGGAGGCCCTATTTCTCAACAGCTTGTAACTTGTAAAACAAGCGGGTGTTCGTATCTAATTAATGATATTAAAAAAATACTTCCACTTGTTTTACAAGTTAAAAGCTTTTGAGAAACGGACCCCTTGTCGTCTTGTCGTTCATTATCAATCATGGCTGTGTTACGTACGCAAAATAATTTGCGAACTTTGAACATCATTTTTGTTTTTAATGGATTTTTATTTGTCTTTCATCGATGATTGTATAAGCTTATCGTATTATTACTAATAAAGATATATTACGCACAGAAAAAATTGGAATGGCTTTCTGTATTTAACAAACATTGAAAACTAGCATAAAAGAATTCAATTATTTTTATTTTCCTCTCTTGGGCGTTTGAAATTGTATTATTATGATGAAAGCTCGGAATACAATAGCGAAAGGCAAAGCTACAACTTTTTGTAGGTACGAGTATTTTTTATTTGGTGTACATCTGGTCGTTCACATACCCTCGTCTCGTCCCTGCTCTGTGATACATCAATGCTATGCTTGTCTAATACTTTATTTTTGTTCATTGAATCCAATGAAGCCTTCAAACAAAATAAAGAGACTTTCATCTTTGTTTTCCAGTGTGTAAACATTTGGTATCGTATAACAGATTTATGCCGTTGTGTATGTAGGTAGGTAGGTATTTAAGTAACTGTATCTACATATAATACAGCAATAAAATGGCAAGGTTTCAGCTGTTGAATGACATTTTTTTTTAAGATATGATCAAACAAATTTTAACGGGTTAAAGGTCAAAACCATGAGCGTAAATTCGGCGATAGTCAAATAATACTTATATGTAAAAGTAGGCGGTTTACGGTCGTCTAAAATCAATCAGACAAAATAAGTTATCTGGAATTCACGTAAGGGGCCCTTACGGAAGATTACTTAGATTACTAAAGATTACTCGAGTCGCTCGCTCGCCGCGCTACCGGCCGGATGCAATTTTGTGCAAGCGCATCGATCGACGTTAAAATTCGTAAAACTCGAAACAATGGTGAAGTGCAGCAAGTGTTTACGGGTGGTGACTAAAAAGAGCCCAGGACTGCAGTGTTCTAAGTGTAACAAATGGTTTCATGGGGAGTGCACGGACGTCTCAACAGAACAATTAAATACGTTATACGCCATGACGGACGTGGACTGGAAATGTCGTGCTTGTACCGGAACAAAGAAGCCAAAACGCTTATCTTGTATTTTACCAGATCCTGACTGCGACGAAGACGAACCACAAAATGAAATAGCTAGCTCATCTGATCTTGTTAAGGGAATGTTGGACGAAATTCGCCAGAAAGTCCAAGAAATTATATCTAGCGAACTCCAAACTACCCTCAATTTCTACTCGGCAAAAATTGACGAGTATGAAATAAAGATTCAAACCTACGAAAATAACGTCAAATTTCTGCAAAATCAATGTAACGATCTACAAAACAGACATAAAAACCTAGACTTGAAAAACGAAGCCCTGGAGATGAAAATCAACTTCCTGGAACAGTCTCTAATCGCCAACCAAGTTGAAGTCTGCGGCCTAGAAGTGAGAGAAGATGAAGATTTGACGGTCATAGCAAATAGTATCTGTAACAAGCTAAACCAGCATACTGATAATATACTCAAAGCGTACCGTAAAAAGCGAATCACCAACCAAGGCCAATCGACACCTAAGGGCCCGCCGCCGGTCACCATTTGCCTACGCAACGGTTGCCAGGAAAAATGGTTGACATCTGCCAAGTCATTGACGCTGACCAGCTCTGACGTCGGAGGTCAGGGAGACCACCGATTATACGTTCGTGAAGCTCTTACACCATCCACAGCATACCTTCTATGGAAAACAAAAAACGACCTCAAAAACACTCAGCTATACAAATATGTGTGGTACAAGAATGGAAATATACGGGTACGTAGAAATGAAGGCGAGAAATTCCATATAGTGAGATCGACAAGAGACGTTGAAAGGCTGAAAAACATCGTTCCGTGAGTAAAAAAAACCTGTCTTCTTTTATTACTTTCCCGACATGGTTTGTTATCTATCTATCTCATTCACTCAGACATAACAGTACGATACTCACAAATTAATGAATAACTTAAACACATTCATATCTGAAACGGAAGAAAAATGCTGGAACGATTTTGCAAATAAAATACCTAAACAATGCAATGAACTGCTTATCTTACATGTAAACTTAAGATCTATGATAAAAAATCACACCCAACTGGAGTACCTAATAAATGACAGTCCGGCCCTCATCCATGTTATTATAGTGTCTGAGGCGAACATAAGTGATAACCTAAAACCACTGTTTGAAATTAAAGACTACACTATGAATACCCAGTTAAGAAAAAATCGCAGAGGTGGTGGTCTAGTTATCTACACACATAAATCAATCGTGTTTGAAAAAATATTAGTGTCAACAATAAACTTTGAGTGTATTTTGTGTGAATTAACGTCCAGTAATTACAAGTCTATTTTGTGTGCAGTGTATCGGCCTCCGAACTTAAATAAATTCGAATTTATAAGTGAGTTAAAGTGCTTACTCTCGAAGTTTTCGGTAAGGAAAAACTGTGTTCTAATAGGTGACATTAACTTAGACATAACTTGTAGTGATAATATCATAAATACCTATCTAAACAATTTATGTGAACTGGGTTTCGAGTGTTGTATTAGCAAGCATACTAGAATTTGTAAAACATCACTAGGAATTTCTAAGACCTGTATTGACCATTATATTCATATGCGATTTGAACCTACAGAATAGTAAAAACCATAGCAATCATTTATATTCAATAAAATCAGCTGTGGTTCAGTGTGAGTTAGCCGACCACTTTATAACGGGCCTGGCAATTTGTAACGATTGCGTAACAAAGAATAGGTATAAAATTATTGCTAAACTTGATAACAACAAGTTGAAAACAGAGCTGAGTAATATTGACTGGTCTCCTACTTATACAATGTGTAACCCAAATGATATCATGTCATATATTCACGATAAATTCACAGACTCATACAACAATTGTAAAATAAAGTGTAAAATTGGGCTTAGTAGAAGGGCTCAATGTAAATGGATTACGAATAAATTGATTTATATGTCTAACAAAAAACAGGAATTATTCGAAATTTGGAAAAGTGACATGAGTAACAGTAAAAACAGGTTAATCTTTAACAAGTATAGAAACAAAACTAATAGATTAATAATTAAAGCAAAAAATAGGTCAATCAAAACTGAAATATGTAACAACTTTAAAAACCCAAAAAAAATGTGGGAAATAATTAATAGGTTAACGGGTAGGATTACACGATCGGTTGATGACATCATTATTAGAGCCTTCAAACTAAGCCCAAAGGAATTGTGTAACAAATTTATATCTGATTTTGATTCAAATGTAAAAAAAGTTATAAGTAGCTGTAACTCAAAGCTGATCGATGAGAGGTTGTATGTCAATGCCCCATCCCTTTCTATCAACCTGAGGCGAATAGATCGATACCTCCTACGTATACTGGAGCAAGTGCAAAATCATCATTTTCCAGGAGAGCTGTTCAAAGGTACAAAGTTCTGTAACTAGCTCATACAATGAAATAATTTCATGATATTTTCAAGAATTTATAATAAATACATTTTAATACAATCTACATATTTACTTTTTTGAAATAAATAGTAGTTTTTGAAAAAATGGTAGTTACACCAGTATACGTGAAATTTACGAGTTCTTGTTTTTGATGAACTGAGACAACTACCGTATACGTAGTATACTATGACTCGATGAACACGGATATAATTTTAAGTGCCTTTGATGTATATTTTGTATCATGCTCCGTAAATATCTAAACAAACCGGAGTTGTTGCTCTGATGTTTTTTATTGATTAGTTTTCGCCTAATTTGTCACTTGTACCAGTATACGCCTAAATTGATTAATCATGTACCAGTATACGTTGAAGCTTTTTTTGTATGTTATGGGCATTGCAGGAAGTCTAAAAGTATATAAATACAAAGAAAAACAAACGCTTAAAATAAAAAAATTAACTGATTTACCATCATTTTTAAATAAATATATTTTTTATTATTCTTAGTGTCCTACCGGATTAATGGTTACTGGAAGAAAGTCTTGAGACAAATACATGGTTTTAATTTCAAGTGATCAAGACATGTCTTACAACATCAAAAGGCAATAATTATAACAGTTGAAGAAATAACATCAACATAAATATTTCGGCGTTGCTTTTACAAAATAAATATATACATCAAATCGATGCCATACTTCAATACTTCTTAGGTGCGTAAGAGTAGAGTAAGACGTAACTACTTAGTAATGATTTTAAGACTCAAATTAAAAGAAGTATATATTGGATCTACTAAGTAGGCTTCTTTCGTTTTAGTGTAGGTAAGTATGTCAAAATTCAATGTCTTTATAAGTAGCTGATATACGTTTTTACTGTCTGGGCTATCAGACTTATTCGTCCATCCAATACTGGTGGTAGGTTTGAGAAGACGATATTATTAAAGACATTATATATATTATGAATTAGAAAACAATTTAAATGGTTACGAATATTATCCACTTGTTATTCAACATGGACCAAAGGGAATATTACAGATTACAATTCTTAATATCGGCTCGCAAAAAATATGTATGCTTATGAGCAGCCGTCGGTATATTCTTACTCCTTGACTTAGCGTTCCGATAAACATAGTTTGTCCCTTTTGCTGTGTTATTACATATTTGAAAAACACACTACCTAATTGCTGGCCAGATTCGTATTCGTATTCGGCCTTGCTAATATTCAGCTATCTATATTAGCTCTGCTTAGCTGGCAAGCAGTAATCTACTATTTTTTTTATATTTAGTTAGTAGGTAGGTTACGCATAATTCGTTTGATTTAACATAACAACTAATCAAATAATAACAATATTGCTAAATAATAAGCAATAGAGCCTACTTTTATGTGTAGATTTTAGATTGTTGCTCGCGCATACTGGTATAACTTCCGCCCGCGGCGATAAGTGTACCGCGTATAGTGGTACAAGTCACTTAGCTCAGTATACGACGTTCGAACCAAAAAAAAGGTGTTAGTTATATCAGTATACGCCACTTTATTTCAAAAACTAGCGGTAATTTCGCCACAAAAATTTTATAGCTTGTAGATATAAGTATTTTGAACCCAAATATGCAAAAAAACGAAAATGGTAAAAATGTCACTTGCACCAGTATACGTAGGAGGTATCGAGATGAAGACAAAATGTACAAAGTAATAATGAATTTAAACGACAAAAAAAGTCCTGGTTATGACAAAATTAGAGCAAGAGACATAAAATACATAGCAAAAAATATAACACCTGTATTAACAAAAATGCTTAACCTATGCATATCCAAATCAACGTATCCAGAATTGTTAAAAATAGGAATAGTAAGGCCTATACATAAAAAAGGCAGTTACAGTGATACTAACAATTACAGACCTATTACCATACTTTCCTGTATAGATAAAATAATTGAAAGGTACTATGGGACATTGATAAATGACTTCTTGTCGAAAAATGCTATAATTCATGAAAGGCAATATGGTTTTCAAAGAAATAAAAGCACAACACAGTTGCTATCAACATTTAATGAGGAAATAAATAATCACCTTAATGAAAAAAAACATGTTTTGAACATAATGATAGATTTTAGTAAGGCATTTGATACCTTAGATTTTAACATACTATTTAGCAAACTTGATCAGAACGGCATACAGGGACCTTTACTTAAATGGTTTAAAGACTATCATGAAAAAAGATACAATACCGTCAGCATCAGTGGTGAGCAAAGTAAACTGGTGCCAACCCTGTGCGGCACGGCCCAAGGATCCATAATCGGGCCAACCGAATATATTTTATATGTAAATGACATGTGTAACATATTTAAGTGCAGCTCTGTGTACCAATTTGCTGACGATACATGTATCCTCGTAGCACATAAAGATATAATCATTGCAGAAATGAAAATACAAAATGAGTTCAACACTCTGTGCAAATGGGCCCACGATGTTGGATTGTCAATAAATTACAGTAAAACAAAAATTATGTATATTCACTCACCTTACATGAAAACAACCCATAGGCCAAAAGTCGTGGCTCACGAGCACCAATGTATGCACAACAACTATGTTAACTGTGCCTGCCAGCAGCTAGAGGTAGTCACTGAACATACATACCTTGGTCTTACTATTGACCATCATTTTAACTGGGCCCCTCATATTGATAACGTATGCAATAAATTAAGATCAATACTTGCTAAGCTGAGTGTCTTGAAACACAAACTGCCCTATAACCTTAAGACTGCTATATCTGGCACTGGCAGACTCGGTAATTAATTATGGCTTATCTAGCTATGGCAGGACATACAAAACCTATCTTCAGAAAATTTATGATATTCAAATAAGACTCCTTAAAACCATAGTGCCTTACAAGATTAAATGTAAGTACAAAGATAATTACGCGCAAATCTTTGAATATTGTAATGTCATGAATGTTTTTGATAAAGTACATACCATAATTGTAAAAGAACAATCAAATCAAATATCTAATTTGAAAAAGAAGGAAAGATCTAAGCAATTGCGCCAGCTCAAATACCTACCTTTGTTCTCATTACCTAAGGTCAATAATGTATATGGAAAAAGAACTTGTAAGTACATTCTCCCCGACATATTAAATAGACTACCTAAAGATCTTGTACCCTTGTTAGAAATAAAAAAACCGGAACAAATAAGTAGAATCCTTAAAGAGTATTATATAAAGGGAGAATATGCTAACAAATGAAAATAGATTAATAAAATAAATTGTGTAACATTTAAAAATAAATAAACCTTACCTATATAAATTAGTTAAGCGAGTCGAGTGACCGCGCATATAATCTCGTTAAGAGATTTTGCAAAAAAAAAACATGTAATTAATTATAAGTCTTTTTATTCAATAAATAGTTCTAAATTTTAAATTTTTTTATACTTTAATTCACTTTTTGTCGTCCCCTTGCTAGTCACTCTATCTGTACAGGTAATTTTAGACGTGAAACTATGCGTTTTAAGTGGATATGTTGCCTGAAAAACCACTTGATTTTTTTTACTATCCCAAAATGCCTCAAAAGCGTGTTTATACCTAATGTGCAAAAAGTATCATGTATCACGTATGCTCATGATTTTTAGACAAATTGATGTTTAGGCTATTTGAAAACACTTCCGTTTTGACTATAAATTAAACTAACTATTTTAATGATAATTACTAATATGTATTCGTTTCATGAAACGTTACTAATCGTTGTCTTATTATTTAACATAAAACATTCCTAATCCGACATCAAAACTTAGGAATTTAAACTTACCGTACGTACCTGTCGTGTCTTCGTATCTCGTTAGTCTGAGATTTAGTTTTATATGTCGTTATCTATATGATTAAATCACTATGGTAATATTAATCAAAGCCCTTGAATGCGTAATACTTCGATATTGACTTTAGTTTACACTTTAATTTGTTATTAATATGTGAGCTAATCTTAAGGACAAATTTGGCCTGTACCTATACTACTTACCGAAATGTCTAGACGTCATTGTCATAGTAAGTAGGTAACGTTTTTACTTAACCACTCACGTATATTGCTTTTTATACTTTGTATTTGTAATTGAAAAGTACATATTATCATCATCAGCTTATGATAGTCGACTGCTGGACGTAGGCCTCTCCTATTAACCCATAAATACCGATAATCGCCACGCTGGGCAAGCGGATTGGCGATCGCAGTAATGTATCCACTATGGTGACGCTGCTACCCATCATCAATCTTTTATCAAATAATGGTCAGTGACACTTCAATCCCTTAGGCGACTCTTACGACACCCGCTGGAGGAGTTGGTGTGGTGACAATGTATTCTTATTGCCGTCACCACACGGCATACATATTATACCCACTTGTAAATAGGTAACACGATTCGGTACAATGGCGAATTTTATTTTGTACGGTCGACGTCAAAGATATCAGTACGGTTTAGGTGCCAAAAATATATTTACACGACCTAATGTCAAGGCAATAAAGTCGTGTAAATATATTTTTGGCATCTAAACCGTAACGATATCTTTGACGTCGACTGTACAATATAATCAACAAAATATGTACAAACTAAATAAAATGAAAATTATAAAAGTTTTTGTTCAAATGTGAAGTACTAGTGTAGAGGTTGAATATGGCGAATTGACAATCAGATACAATCGGCCAATCGAAGCATATTTACAACAAACTTCCCCATTCGCAATCTCTTTTATTCTACCGACATCTGTCCTGCGTCCGGACCCTTTTCCAACCCTCGTTGCGTTTCCGACACTATTGCCTGTCAATATCTTCATATGATAGTTGCGATTGTCCATTCTGAATATACATAATATATCTCAGTGACACAATTCTGACATTCAATGAAAATTTACTGGCTAATTTGTCATATTGATCAAACCACCTGTGACTGTGTGTCTTGTGGATGTACAATATATTCTCAAAAAGCTTTTATAACAACAAGTTTATCTTAAGTTATCGTAAGGTATACTTAAGTTTATCGTAAGTTCGATGATTAATATTGACAAAGGGTTATTTTCAAAGTTTTATCACAATTAAACTAAAAATTAAAGTTACTTATAATCGGAAATCGTAGGTGGAAAGGATCACCTACGTTTTCGTAGTACAAAAAAGTCGCAGTGACATAATTTTGACTCCAAGCTCACAAATAAGTACTAAGCACTCTTTGGCATTATTAAGCTACTCCATTGTACAGCCACCATCAGATATATAAGAGCAGCCATGGTGCACAAAAATATCTGAACGAGCATTATATTTCTAACGTCATGACAAAAAAGATCTGCTCAGATATTTGTGAGCACCCTGGCCGCTAGGATCCCTACATGTAATGGAGTATTTTTTTCATAAATGTGAACGAAAACTAAATGTAAAAGAATTAAATACGGACTCGTATCTAGTTAATTTTATAATAAGCAGTTAGGCACTTCTACTATCGAAGAAACAAAATGTCTAAACATGAAGGAACATTTTTGTAATCCAATACAAGTCGTTAGAATCGAACTAGTAGACTTTGGATAACTAATCCCACGTAGTGCAATCATTCGCTGCTGTTTTTTAGTATATTTCAAGATTGCCTCATTTTTCCTTTTTTTTTCTTCAGTTTTTGACTAGGGAGAATAGTGCTATGAACGTTTGTGAATACTTCAATTAACACCTCTAAATGAAGACTAAAAGAAAGGTGTAGAGCGTCAGAATTTATCAGTGCTGAAACAGATACTCAGTTAAGCTCGAATAAAAACTATTTGAACCTTCCTCAATGCTCTGTGCAACACTTTGTAGCACTGGACAGGGGATTTTAGTTTTAAGCGAATAATACTTTTTAGCACGAATGTTGCTTATGAAAGGATTTTGCATATTTCAAGCGAAGAATGGGGTCAGTCTGATAATAATTGTGATGAACATTTTGCCCGCATATCTGACTTAAGAGAAAACTAAAAAAAATCTGCTTTAGTTTATTGATTTAAACTTTCACGATTATTACTCATATTTAAACTACAAACGGGTCTTCATTGCGTAAAAGTGAGTCTGACTACAACCACGGGTGTAAAGTCGTGCCTGAAACATCAGGATTGTATTAGACGTAAGTTTACGCAATTAAGATTTCGTTTGCTTTAGTTTAGATAAATGCTTTGACGATTTTAATAATAACAAGAAAATAGCGTTGTTCTATCATCATCATCACATCATCAACCTTCGATAGTCCACTGCTGGACGTAGGTTTCTCCTATTAACTATGCGTATAGACACATTAGGAGGTAAATGCCCGTAATCGCCACGCTGGGCAAGCGGATTAGCGATCGCAATGTATCCACTATGATGACGCTGCTACCCATCACCAATCCTTTATTAATTAATGGTAAGTGACACTTCAATCCCTTAGTCGACTCTTACGACACCCGCTGGAGGAGTTGGGGTGGTGACAAATGTATTCTTAGTGCCGTCACGGCTAAAACGGCTATGGTTGTTGCATAAACGGCTTTTATTTCAAAAATAAGACCATCCTATAGTCTTTTCATTTTAGGTACAAACAGTTCGTATATCGTACATTATATCAACAGTGGGTATAAATGTATATCTATGTGTTTGCAAGATGCCAGTTTGCTCAATATACTGGTTCACGGCAAATGCGCCGCGGGCAACGACCAAATTGGAGAGCCTAAGAGGCCCACTATCAAATACTATTCCAAGATAACAACCGAAAGTCACATTTAGGGTTACGTCATTTAGTTTTAGATATTTTCGAAAGCTCCTGAAACCTTGTAATAGGTCGCCAATCCGCTTGCCCAGCGTGGTGATTATGGGCATTTACTTCTTAATGCGTTTATACGCATAGTTAATAGGAGAGGCCTACGTCCAGCAGTGGACTATCATAGGCTGATGATGATGATGACGATGATGATGAATAGGTCGAAAAGTCCAGCCATGGTAGACTTAAATCATTTACGTGAGTAACTCGGTTCACAGTTTTTTGCTTTAAACATACCACACCACAAATGCCTTCACCGAGATTGGAACCCATGAGCTCCAGCTTCGACGACTAAACCACAACAGCGCTTCATTACCAAAACCGAAACCGGCTACTTAGGTATTTAATGTATAACACGAGAAATACATTACCCGACTGCTGAAATTTAAATTAAAAATTTCATCCGCTCCCAGAATATTACTTCACTCAAAACGTAATAGAGTTGCAACGCTGATGAACTTTATGAAAAATATGCATTAATTAATCTCCATAATGATAGTTCTGTACGTTATAACAAAACCGCCAAATCCCGGGCGCATTATCTACAAACATTCATATACTTTGATAGCGCTAGTTAACACCTACTGACTAGACGTTTTAATTAAATTTCAGTCTACGTTGTTACAATTTAGCGCCCTCCACGTTATAAAAAGTAATGTTAATAAGATCTGGCCTCGGGTTTTACGCAGGTTGTAAATCAGGGCTCTTTTCATTTTGGCAGAGGTGTCTGTTCATTTCTTTCGCGTCGGAAGGAATTAAACTCGTCTATGAGAAATTTCAAGCCTCATTCGGTTTGTTTTAACGGGGTTAGCGTAACTGAGTTAAAAATTTATTTTATTTGATGAGGAACTTTAAACGTAAATGTAATAGAATTAATAAGATACGTAATTACGTCGTTTAATTTACTCACGTTCCTGATATCAAAGAGTTTGTAACTTATAGGCAACATGGCATTTATGTGACAAGAAATTTTGATTTTTTTCAAGGGCATTTGCACGAGCAAGGAAAAATATTCAATTTATCTACATTAGAAATACCTAATGCGAGAGATAATATTGTTATGAAATTTTTTAAATGTTTTCCGTCGTTTTTTTATCAATGAATTTTCTTTTGTCGTAAGAATTGATTTCTTAATCTATACAGGTTGGTGCTTGGTTTTTCAATAAATAGTTTTCCTATGGTACTGGACCTCAATAAAAATAGGCTATTTCATTTAATATTATTATAATTATGTTAGTTAATAATAACGTGGTTTGCGGCTGCGATAATGAGAGAAAATTTACAACCGTTATTAGACATTTCACAATGTGTCCAATTACTAGTATGTGCCTAATGCTGAAATCGAAATTTTCATCAAATACAATTTTTTATCTTGAATACCCAAGCAATTTCTTATTTGCCTCGATGAAAGATTTATTATGATTTTGAATAGGAAGAAAGCGTAAATAACTCCATAATGATAAAATCTCCCCATTTATATAAATTACGATTTACCTAGTGAATTCGCCTTTCGGCCGGATTTAACTACACCATCATTCTTGCAGGTCGCCTTCCTCGGGTAACAACTCAAAGTAATAGTAGTAATCGATTACAAAGTCACAGTTCTCTTACATTTATATAGGGTGACACAATATCAACTAAAGTTTTACGTTATAATTGAACGGAGTAACACAAAAATGAACCAATCTATGTAAAGTCATTATAAAGATTATTTTATTTGAGGTTTTAATTAGAATGAAAAATGCATGTAGGTTGGATCTTTTTTAACCGACTTCAAAAAGGAGGAGGTTAACAATTCGTCGAAATCTTTTTTTTTTTATGTATGTTCCCCGATTACTCGAAGACGCGTGGACCGATTTGAAAAATTCTTTTTTTGTTTGAAATGATATACTTTCTAGTTGGTCCCATTGTCACCAAATACCAATCTGATGATGGGATCCTGGAGAAATCGAGGGAACTCTTCAAATGTTGTAGGCACACATGACGTTTTTCATTTATTTTCGAAGACTAATGAAGTATTTGCGTCTAGTCATGAGCGTCTTAAGTTGGTGATCTGATGATGGAAGGTACAACTCCTTAGCAATTAGGAGTTGGGGGATAATTCTTTAAATATAACATATTTCTTGTATATTGGAAGCTATTTGAGTATTTGCCTTTAGGTGGTCATCCTTTCATGTTGATGAGCTGATGATAGAAGGTACAACTCTTTAGAGATTAGGAGTTGGGGGATAATTCTTTAAATATATCATATTTCATGTATTTTGGAAGCTATTCGAGTATTTGCCTTTAGGTGGTCATAGTCTCCTGTTGGTGAGCTGATGATGAAAGGTATAACTCCTTAACGATTAGGAGTTGGAGGATAATTCTTTGAATTTAACAACTGTCATTCATTTTCGAGATCTATTCAAGTGTTTGCTTAGTAGTTATGACATGTTGGTTAGCGGTTAGTGATTCTTTAAATAATATAAGCATGCTAAGGCCTATAATCTTTGAAATGACTCATACCAGCTGATGATACAATGTATAACTCCTTGATAATGGGATAATTCTTTGAATATCGCACAGACAGTTGGTTGTATATTCCTATAGGTAGGTAAGTTAGCCAGTTCAGGTTTTCTGGCCTACTACAGTGCAGTACATTCTAATTACAAGTAGTTAGAGCATACTAAATAACGATTTTATATAAATTAAACTACTAAAAAGCAAAAAATAAAATATTTTAAAATAAAAATTAAACCGCCTTCAAAAATTCGCCCGAACTAAAAAGTAAAAAATAACTTTAGTTCCTACCTCTTAGGATTTCCTACCCAAACCTTTAAACCTTTTAGCCTATTCATTGAAATAAAATAGTATGGCTAGGTATCCTACAGATTTCTTAGAAGTCGGTGCCAAGAAAAATATGTTCACTTCGCGAGTATATGTATTTGGTAGAGCTTTGTAACTTACTGTCACTCCGGTTATGCTTTCATCAAAATGACTGAGGCAAGACCATTCTGTTGATAAAAGCATAATCGGAGTGACAGTAAGATACACAGCTCTATCTAATATATACCTATGAGCGTATTTGGCTTGGCACCGACTTCTAAGAAATCTGTAGGATACCTAGCCATACTATTTTATTTCAATGAATAGGCTAAAAGGTTTAAAGGTTTGGGTAGGAAATCCTAAGAGGTAGGAACTAAAGTTATTTTTTACTTTTTAGTTCGGGCGAATTTTTGAAGGCGGTTTAATTTTTATTTTAAAATATTTTATTACATAACTACATCCTCACGAAGCTCGCTGTATTGCATGTATGTATTAAAAATTATTGTCAGTCTATGATTTGAACTACTCTCTGCTGCCGTATATGCTGTCTAGCGGTCCTTGCGTCAAAATAGCTATTACCCTAAACGACCGGTGTTGTCACAGCACGGCAAACACAACACGGGCGTTTAGAGCATGTGTGGGACAATGGCTCTTCCGTTATGATCGCGGCACTAGCACAATACCGCCTGCGGTGCTACGGACATAGCTCAAGGCTCTTGCTTGGTGACAAAGCAATTTGAAATGAAATAACTGGTCCATAACTAATCTGCTTTCGATAGCCAAATTATTTAGAAACTTCCCATCATTCAAAAATATTTGGCTTTCAGTTGCACGTAACTATAAAAATGAATTAAAAAAAAATTTCATGTCTCAAAAAAAATGATTATTTGAGTAATTTATGTCTGTAATTGTTAGTTTTGTAACCCATCTATTATTGAAGCAAACATTTTATCTTGGATCTGCACTAATCGACTAAAGTCGCACACGTTTCAAAAAAATCTTTAATATAATAAGTCCTTCGCAAAATATGATATGCAATAAATTACATTACTTTAGAGACCTGGAAAAACGTTACTTTACACAACATCGCATGTTAAGCTTATCTTCTAAAATTGACGTGCGTACTAAATTAATCTAAAAAAAATACAAATGGACAGGTAAATAAAATTTGTAACACCGTTTTAAAGATATTCTGTACTGTTACTGGATTTTAAACGAGTAAGACAAAATTGTAATGTAAAAATCAAAGAGGAAATTGCAAATATTCAAATAGCAAAAGAATAAACACAAGGACCTATCTCTACTATAATATCTACCCCTCCATCTTCTCCAAATGAAATTGATTATCAAAATTAAACCTACCTAATGTTCGATTTCCGTATTTGTACATTATTACATTACCCTCTCATACGCAGTGCATGTAAAATTAATAAACATTATTATTACAAAGTACATCCTGCGCACAAAATTGGATGTCAAAATCTAGTTTATTACATTAAATACACATTACCTGTCACCAGCACTAGGCGAGCGAATTAAGCCTCATCTCATTTGCACCTCGTCGAGACACCTACATGATACATCTATGTTAGTAAACGACTACGTCATCGTGCACACTGGAGCATGCAACGTGCATGCTCTTAATATTCTGCATAGTACCGTAGCCATCTTAAGGCCTTCGTCTTGATATTTCGAATGATATTGATATCGTATTGTTTGCGCGCTCTCTCTAGCTAAAAGCAAGGAGTGTTGAAATAAACAGCTATCCATGTATACAGGGTGGTCCAAACCTTGACGTCAAAAATTTTTTTTTAGATTCCTCACGTCATGAGCTATCAGAATATACCCCATGTATGTTAGCCGATTTTTTGTAGTTTTCGAGTTATGAATTTTTGAAATTTTTTTTTTTGAGAAATTCTGGAATGAAGAAATGTATTAATAAAAAAAATACTATTGGGTTTTTTAACTAGTTTCTTTTTGTTAAAGTATTACTACAAATAAAGCATTTACTGACAAAAAAATTAGCGTCCTCACTTTGATACAATACCAAATTCAAAATTTTACGCGAAAAACGCATCAAAATGGCATTAATGTACGTAAATAAAACAATAAAACATATCCCAAGGAATTTTCGTATTCTAAAGACCGCTATAGACCTTGAGCCTTCGTAAAAGCAAAAAAAAAAGTGATACTTAATGATGAGGATTTTTCGGAGTAGTCGGTCAAATAAAAATAAAAAAACTTAAAATTTTAAAGTAGTAAAAAATTATTTGAATAACTACACAAATTGAGTTTTCGTGGTATTTTCTGTCTTTTTTTATTGATAAGAACAACAAAACAGACCAAATTTTACTTTTTTTTTTTTAATCAAAAATTTAGAAGTTTTTTTAAGTTTATTTGACCGACTACTCTGAAAAATCCTCATCATTAAGTATCACTTTTTTTTGCTTTTACGAAGATTTAAGGTCTAGGGCAATCTTTAGATTACCAAAAATCCTTGGGATATGTTTTTTTTTCATTTACGTACATTAATGCTATTTTGATGCGTTTTAACGTAAAATTTTTAATTTGGTATTTTTTATCCTACTTGTATCAAAGTGAGGACGCTAATTTTTTTGTCAGTAAATGCTTTGTTTGTAGTAATACTTTTACAAAAAGAAACTAGTTAAAAAACCCAATAGTATTTTTTTTATTAATAAATTTCTTCATTCCAGAATTTCTCAAAAAAAATTTTTAAAAATTCATAACTCGAAAACTACAAAAAATCGGCTAACATACATGGGGTATATTCTGATAGCTCATGACGTGAGGAATCTAAAAAAAAATTATTGACGTCAAGGTTTGGACCACCCTGTATAAGATGTCCAGAGTAGGTCAGTTGACATGTAAGTAAGTGCTAAAATAAATCTGTCAAATAAATATTGTTATTTTTCATTATATATATCAAAAATATGTATTATTTATGTGATTAGCCACCCTTTATTCATAAATGTCTCCTAATTTAGCAAGCCGATAAATATTGATTGTCCCTTTCGATTTTATCATCAATATGTTTATAGGATCGAGAGGGGAATGAAAACAGTGGTATGAGCCTGCACACTAAATTACTCTCATTAGGTCGGACGAGACACTATCACATTGATATTGCATTGATAATAATCCTGGTTTCTGAAGACGCCCTTTGGGTGGTCTCGGTTACAATTTGCGACGTTTACATAGAATCTTGGGTTAACAACTTGATTGGTTAAATGTTTTATGACATGGTGCGGCTGCCAAATTTGCACGGAAATAAATTTTGATTACTTTGAAAATTTTCTCGGATTATTGCAGTCGTACTCGCAGTACCTACTCAATTACTTTAGACTGCCTCACCACTGATATTGGAATAAATACGTTTTAAATACGGGTTGTATCTAACCTTATGGAGTTTCCCGTGCTTTTGTTTGCCTATTTGGCTGATTGCAGATGACTGCCTGGGTCGCGTTTTATGAAATTACATTATTTTTTGTAAGCATTCGCGATAATAACAGATTTACAGTCTGTTAACGCAAAGTTCTGGGGGTTTGACGACGCAAGGTCTATGGAATATGTACCTACTATAAATATGTATTATAAATACATATGCAGTTTAATTAATTTCAGTGCAATTTCTGTGCTACAGCAGGTATTCACAAACATTTAGTCCGTGGATTTTATTTTCGATAGAATTTCAAATGGATAATGTATTTTAAAATAAGTGCTTGTTTTAAAGTTTTTATAAAAGAAAACCTTGGCATGTTCATAGAACAAACTGTGTTCGCCTTAATCCGTTGCTTCAATACATTCGCTAGCATTATAAATCAAAAGACATCCTTCCACTTCCATCCACAAAGCTTCTAGTGCAGTGCAAAATTGAAACAGGAGTTCTTCAGTTGATCTCGTCGATCTCCTGTAACCTCAGCATCCAGCCTGCTGAAGGCTATATTCGGAAACGAAAACGATAAAATAAATTTGATACTTTCAAGTCTCGTATCTTCGCCTAAATAGCATACCCATCTTCGCTTGGTGTGAAAAGTTGAAATTCCCTCCTTATTTTTAGGACAGATTGTCACGTAACAAAATACATGTTTTTCTTACTTGCTATTTAGTAATTTTCCATCCACCGTACCCTTCCCTAAAATTAATATTCAGAATATATTATTCAACTTTTTACACTAAGTGAAGATAGGATTCTATGGTAGGGGATGATATGAGACTCGACGGCATTACTTAATTCGTTTATAATTAGGTACTTTTTGTAAGAAATGTGTGACATGATATTTGGTTGTGTTTTATTTTTACTTTACGAAGCCCTTTTTGAATTTGGTTTTTCTCTATTTAGCTTGAAATACACTCATAAGCTTGTACTAAGTGACGGTACTCTGCATGCAGTATAAGAAGGCAGTCGGATCTCAGACACATTTTTTTAAAACAGAAATAATTATGTAAGTTCCCTTACCGGAATTCGAACTCTGATTCTCCAACTCCACAGCTACTACCGAATTACCGATTGTTGAAATAAATATATACTTTTAATGGTGTGATTTAAAACAGGGTATTTATCGTGTAAATTTTGATTATTGAGCACTCGATATCTATTTCGGCATTGTTGCAAACGCCATCTTCAAGGAGTAACTGACGTGCTGCGAGTTTTAGGCTGCGTTTCCACCAGAGATGTGCGAGGAAGTGTTTCCATAAAAAATTACACCTCGCTCGAGTCATTAATAGGTGTAAACGCAGCCTTATAGTTATATCTATCCACACATCCCAATGAGTAATCAATCATACTTATAAGTGAAAGATAATCAGCTTAAAATTTAAAAGCTTAAACCAGTTAATACATTATAGTACATTGTGCATCAAGGGAGGTAAGTACTGAATTACTAACAAGAGTGTTAGACGACGCCGTAGGCGGAGGGCTTTTAATGACTCGAGTTAGTATTCCGCTTACCGACCGTGATGCATAACAATGTCTTTCATCACACTTGCGAACAAAAAAAAAGTTTTAAGACAAAATATTATTCTGTGACGTACTGACATTTCTATTACTCCCTGGGAAATTTCACTTTTCTATTACTCCCGCTAGTCCCACTACGCATGCAAGCAATGGCGCGCTTAGACAGCAAGTGTGATGAAAAATAAGTTTTCTATACATTGTCAATACATACGCGTTCAAGAATGAGGCCCGTTCCTCGGACCATGTAATCGGATTACCTCACTCCGCAATATTACGGGCACGAGGGAAATATGTCTAAACACTACAATCTGCTGCGCTGCGTTACGAACACTCGAAAGGCATATCGCTGCTGGCTAGCGAGATTTGAAACAATAGTGCACTTTGAGACAGATTTAAAAATACCGGCTAAGAGCATGTCGGGCCATGCTCAGTGTAGGGTGCCGTAGTTATTCAACGGCTGGGCCTATTACGTTTGAAATAGTTTTACTTTAAAATATTCTCTTAGCCCACTATTCATGATTTTTTGTCATTTTTGGATCTATTGATCAAAAGTTAGAGGGGGGGGGACACAATTTTTTTCTGGCGCGATTATCTCCGAAAATATTGACTTTAGAAAAAAACTTTCTTTGATGATCCTTATTATTTTTAAGATACCTATTCAATGATACCCCACGCTATATATAGGATTACAGCAAATAAATAAAATCATCCCCACTTCATCAATTGGGGAAGTACCTTTTCTAGTTTTCAAGTGGTACAATCACTTTGTTGGCATCATTAATATGTATACCTGTACCAAATTGCAGATTTCTAGTATTAACGGCCACTGAGCTATGCTGCGTATTAGGGTAACTAATAAAAATGCAGAGCGTGATTACGCAGATATAATAGGAAAACGTATTTAAGTAACTAATTTGGTGTTTACATGAGAGTTGCCATTGATCGACTGACATACAAAAAGTAAACAAACAGATTCATAGAACGGTTGCTACACAAATATAAATTTGACAAGGTTCTATCTACGGCCAGTATAGTGGCTCTTAGGAAAAGGTGTAATATATCACATTAAACGTAATATCTTCATACACCCCCTTAATGTGCATATCCAAAATAAATAACAACACAGTAAAACATACAAAAAAAAGTAGTATCAAAGAATAACAATAAGAAAATAAACAATTAGCTAACTATGCCTAAACCACGCATGCACGTGTAGTGCTTCTCTCTAGGCAAAGCCTTTGTTAATATATCGGCGAGCATTGATTCAGTCGGCAAGTACTTTAGCTCAATACTCTTATTATTCTTTAATACACTTCTTAAAAAAATGGTACCTGATGTCGATGTGCTTACTCCGAGAATGGAACATTTGATCTCCGGCAAGGCAAATAGCCCCCTGATTATCTACATGTAAAGATAATGGTGCGAACTTACCTAACCCAATTTCAGTAAGCAGGCTGTTCAGGTATATGCCCTCCTTCATTGACGATGCCATGCTAATATACTCAGCTTGGCAGCTTGAAGTCGACACACATTTTTGCTTCTCTGACTTCCATGACACGCATCCACCTCCTAGCATAAAAACATAACCTGAGTAAGAGCGCCTATCTATCAAACATCCTCCCCAGTCCGCATCTGAGTATCCATGCAATGATTTACCTGTCTTCGTGTACAGAAGTCCATACGATTTCGTATGTTTTAAGTACCGTAATACACGCTTCGTGGCATTCCAACATTGTTCATTAGCACAATCCAAGAATTGACTCAATATAGCCACCGTATTCGTAATATCGGGTCTTGTTCCAATCGAGAGATACATTAACGAACCGATTATTCCGCGATATGGATACTGTTCACTTTCACTGCACTTCGCGATAGGTTTTTCCATCTTATATTTATACTCCATAGGTGTACATATGGGATTACATTTATCCATTTTAAACTTGATTAACAAATCCTCAATATATTTTTCTTGTGTCAATTTAATGCCTTTGTCACACCTGACAAACTCTATGCCTAACATATATTTCGCAATGCCATAATCTTTCAATTCAAATTTAGTGGCCAGTTCTTTTTTGAAACTTTCTATGCATTCACCTCTTTGCGATGCGACTAGAATATCGTCAACATAGACTAGTACAAAGAGTTTAGTTTGCGAATCTATATCCTTGAAATAAAGGCACGGCTCATTCAAAGAGACTTGCAACCCCATGCACTTGAGCTGGTCGTCCAGTCTGATGTTCCACTGTCGTCCAGCTTGTTTAAGCCCATACAGCGACCTCTTGAGTAGGCATACGTTGCCCCCGGACTTCAGGTCACACAACATCTTGCTGGCTTTTTCGTGTATAGCTGAACCTTGCTGCTCCGAACGCATGAGCTCTTGTAGGCATTCTTCTAAAAGATCTGGTACCTTCATATATATCTCTTCTTCTAGTAAACCATTTAAATATGCCGTATTAATGTCTAACTGATGAATTTCAAGATCGAGTTCCGTTGCGAGTGCAACTAACAATCTTACCGAGTCGAGTCTAGCAACCGGCGCAAATGTATTCTGGTAGTCAATACCGTACCGCTGGCTAAAACCTTTTGCTACTAGCCTGGCTTTCTTCTTCTCAGTTTTGTCCACATTTAGCTTTGACGTTAAAACATAACGGCAGCCTACGACATTTCGGCCCATAGGTTTGCTTACAATATCGAAAGTATCGTTTTTAATTAAACTTTTCACTTCCGAAAGTATCGCATCCTTCCATCCTTTTCTCTCATTACCCGATAAAGCCTGCTTTAAGGTAATTCCGGCTATTCCAGCGAAATCCTCACAGTCTAAGTACTCCTCAGCCGACTCGACGTTTTCTTCCACGGGTGTTTGTGGCTCTATGTCTTCCACTGGAATTTGTGACTCCACGTCTTCTACGGGAACTTGCGGTTCTACGTCAACCATATTGTACTTTTTCCGTGGGCGTCCGACATGACCTCGCTCCAGTCGTGGTCTTCCTGGACCTCTCTTCATTTCCCTCCCCCCATCAACATTAACCTCATCTTGATGATGATCATGTTGAAATGGTTCCTCGGCAATATCAGGATCGTTTGTCAATTGACGGGATTCCACGGGAACTCCTTCTTGCCTCTCTGGTATGGGTTCAGGATCTACAAGATCATTGTCATGTTCGGAAATCGCTTCGACTGGACTCTCAGTACTATGTACCGGATGAAATTCTAATTCGACCTTTGAAGGTTCTTTTTGACTACTTACCGATTCACCCTTATCAATTTCGAAGGGGTCAATCTTCATGTTCATGTTACTCTTCACTTCATTCTTTGTTTCGTGAAATTTCACATCTCTTGACATAATAACTTGACGTTGTTTTGGTATCCATACTCTATAACCTTTTCGATCTCGAGGATAGCCTACAAAGATTCCTTCCAGGCTTCGCGGAGCAAACTTATCTTTTCCGGTTGACTTGTCCAAGACATGTACCTTAGACCCAAACTTGTGTAAGTAGTCTAATTTCACAGGTCGTTCAAACCATTTCTCAAAAGGTATTTCACCTTCAAGACTGCTGGTTGGACAACGGTTTCTTATGTGGCACGCTGTTGCAACAGCATCTGCCCAGAAACCCGGAGAAAGTCCTGACGAAATGAGCAGGCATCTCGCCATTTCCGTTAAGGTCCTGTTCTTCCGTTCAGCAACTGAGTTTTGCTGAGGTACTCCTGGAATTGTCAATCTTCTTGCTATTCCTTCTTCCTTCAAGAACTCATCGAAGTTTCGATTACAGTACTCACCTCCGTTATCCGTATGAAGATACGTTATTTTTCTTCCAAATAGGTTCTCAACATGATTTTTATATACCTTGAAGGTGGTGAAGACTTCACTTTTCTTGCTGAGAAAATACACTTCACACCATCTCGTATGATCGTCGATAAATGTTACAAAGTATTTAGCTCCATTTATTGACGTATGTTGCATGGGTCCCACGACATCAGAATGAATTATTCTCAACTTCTCATCGCATGGCCCACTCGATCTCGAAAAAGGTAACCTACTCATTTTTCCTTCCGCACAATCATCACAATCGTACAACTTACTTACATCTGCCATCTTTAGGTTCATGCCGGACTTATTTAAAAGTCGCACAAGATCCTTAGCATTTAAATGTCCTAAAATTTCATGCATCAACCTTACGTCAACCTTTCGCTCAGAAATCGCTGACACTCTATCACATTGTTCCTTAACGTAATATAAATTACCTTTACGATTCGCGACAATTTTAACGTTACCATAGCTATCTTGGACACTAGCTATGTGTTTGTCAAACGTAACGCTAAAGCCCTGATCAGTAATTTTGGCTACTGAAATTAGGTTACATCGCAAATCTGGGACAAATAGAGTATTTGGCAGTTGGACAATAGTTTTAGAACCATTATTACATGTAGGTAATCTTACTGTACCTTTACCTTGTACTTCTGTGCTCGAATTCGTCGCTAAATTAAGCTTACCGGAGAAGGGTATTAATGTAGTATCAAATTTGCCTGCGTCATTGCACAAATGTGACGTACACCCACTGTCGAAGATCCAATCTCCATTCTCATTGCAAACAGCATTAACATCTGAAACACAATTAAATGTTACAAAATTGGAATCGACATCTGTAAAATCACTTATGTTTGACACATACTTTACGGCACTACTACTATTCTGTTCCTTTTTCTTTTGAGTACAATCCGAGGCTTTATGACCGTGTTGATGACATTTAAAACATTTGTATCTGAACTTCGAATCGATTTGAAAGAAAGAAAGAAAGAAAGAAAGAAAAAATATTTATTTGTGACACATATGACTATTTACAATATACACATTTAAAAGGACAAAAACAAATTATGCCACAAAACGGTCCCCAATTCAGCATAAAGCTGGGGCCTGTAATTACAGCCCAGCGCTGGTCTTCCATTGGGGCCGTTTGTGAGGTCACGCACGTCAGACACTTATTCTAATACACATACTTACATACATAAATTAAATACAGAAATGGAAACAGAATATTATACAATACAATAACATACATAAGATACACTGAAACGTCGCTCGCACAGTTAAATTATAATTTTGGAACGCATCCCCAATAATGACACTGACATTAGTGACATTTGACGGCCAGCATGGTCGGTTCTGCTCACGGGGTTCACATAATAATAGCACTTAAATTATTACAAGATCATGGGTCATCTATATTTGTGACAAAACAATAAAATGATTGATGACCTATATTATTACATTAAATACTTACTTACACAAAATAAAACTACAAATATGTGAGGTGCGAAGAATGCGTGCCAACTGAATAAAATGAGCAACTACTTATACTACATAATATCTCGCTGGACATGGATGGAGCATAACAGAAAGGTGAGTACAATTAAATTATAAATATCCTAATCTACAACAATTTTCTTTTAAGATACAATTCTAATAATTCAAACAAAAGTTTCAAATTCTCTCCTCAAATACAGCTTGTGTCATGCTTGAAGGGCTCCTGCCCTAGCTGGTGTTGGAGCATAAAGGTTTTTAGTTTAAATTTAAACGATTTGACGGTTTGCAGGCTCCTGATCGGCGGGGGTATGGTGTTCCAACACTTTGACGCTGCATAGCGGAAGCTACCTCGAAAAGCTGCCGAGGCATGCCTGGGTGTCAACAAGTGGATGGTCGAGTTCCGTCTTCCGTGTGACCTAGCGCAAGACAACTTGTCAAAAAGATATGGTGGAGACTTGTGTTTTATTACGCCAAAAACAAGACAAGCCAGATGTAGCTTACGACGATGGTGCATTTTCAAGAGCTTATGTTTATTTAAAAATGGTGTGACATGGGCCCTCAACGGAATGGAGAAACAGAAGCGAGCACAAGCATTTTGAATTCGTTGAACAAGTCTTTTCGTTTTTGCTAAAAGGCGCGGGCCAAACACTACATCTGCATAGTTCAGCCTGGAAATAATCAGTGATTCTACTAAATTAATACGCATATCTGTACTAATAAATGGCCTAATTCTATACAAAATCTTAAGTTTATAGAAACAGCTGCTAACAGAACTAGCAATGTGCTTCTCGTAGCGGAGATCACTGTCCAGTAAGAGACCCAAGTTTCGTGCTTCATATACTCGATCTATGGGTCGATCTCTTAACATAATATTGCAAGTAGGGTTAAGATCAGCCAACCTCTGCTTAGTACCAAAGACCATGTACTTTGTTTTATCAGGATTAAGAACCAAGCAGTTATTTTCGGCCCAGGACGCTATTAGTGAAAGATCCTGGTTAAGTTTTGCTATTGCATTGTCAACTTCTGCCGGTTTGCAGGAGATATATACTTGTATATCATCCGCATAGATGTGATATTTGCAATGTGTGATGTGGGACCCTACATCAGCGGTATATAATATAAACAGAATCGGGCCGATCACCGACCCCTGCGGAACGCCTCTGTGGAGATGTGCTTTATCTGAATTACTTGAGGAACCGTCACTGTAACTTAGTTTCACATACTGATATCGGTAACTCAGATAACTGTCAAACCATTTTAGCGTGGCATTATCAAATCCATAATAACTTAATTTAGACAGTAGCAAGTCAATACTAAGACAATCAAATGCCCTGGAAAAGTCTAGAAGTACCAGAAAAGTACACATTCCCTGATCCTGAGCATTCAAGATATTGTCTGTGACATCAAGTAAAGCAGTTACTGTGCCTCGTCCCTTTCTAAAACCTGACTGGGCATCTGGCAGTATATTGTTACTTTCAAGGTAAGCATTTAGTTGAGAACACACAGCCTTTTCCAAAATTTTTGAGAGACATGGCAAGATGCTTATAGCTCGTAGATCTTTCAACTCTGTAGGATTTGTGATTTTTGGATTTGCTCATCACATGCGCGTTGCCGTGACACCGTGCCACTCTTGGGTTTAGAAGATCTCTTTCCTTTTACCAGAAGTGCCCTATCTACACTTTCTTTTCTATTTCTGGAATGTTCTTCTTCTAAAATTTTAATCTTCAGAGCCTCTGGTTTCGGTAACGAATCTCGTGATTCTATGGCACATCTGAAGTTGTCAAAACTGGGCGGCAAGCTATACAAAAGCATAATTGAAGCCAAATCATCATGCATTTCAATGTCCATGTCAGCTAGTTGGCTTTTCACATCGAAAAATCGCATGACATGTTCTCTGATGTCACCATCTTCTTCCAATTTACGAAGCAGTAGCTCTTTTAATAATGTAGCCTTTTTCGCAGGTCCCTTCGATGCATGTACGTCTTGCAGTTTTATCCATACATCTCGCGATGTCTTACAACCTCTCAAATGACGTAATTCGCTCGGGGTTATCGATAAAATGAGATCCGACTTAGCTTTTGAGTCTCCGATGTCCCATTTTGCTGCCTCGGCTGGTTCTGCTGGTTTCTTGATAGTTCCGTTCACGTATCCCCAGGCATCATTTTTTATTAAAACTGCTTCCACTTGGATCTTCCACGTCTCATAATTGCTCTCGTTGAGCTGATCAATTTTCACATTACTACTCATTTCTGCTGAAATTCTTTACCTTTTACGTTTTTACAAGAATCCTGCTTTGCATGGACGGTCCATAACCACTATTAGGGTAACTAATAAAAATGCAGAGCGTGATTACGCAGATATAATAGGAAAACGTATTTAAGTAACTAATTTGGTGTTTACATGAGAGTTGCCATTGATCGACTGACATACAAAAAGTAAACAAACAGATTCATAGAACGGTTGCTACACAAATATAAATTTGACAAGGTTCTATCTACGGCCAGTATAGTGGCTCTTAGGAAAAGGTGTAATATATCACATTAAACGTAATATCTTCATACTGCGGACAGACGGACAGAGGGACATAGCGAAACTATAAGGGTTCGAACCCTAAAAATACCGACTTCAACCGATTTCTCCAAGATATTATCATCAGACCCCAGATGTCGTGCCAACGGGATGCCAATTGTAAATCGGTTCACGGTTCTCGGAGATATCGAGAATAACATAGGTACAGTAGCTCCTCTTTTTTGAAGTCGGTTGAATACTAAAGCTAACTGAGTTTAAAACTAATAGTATCCAATATGAAAGAGAAAAATAATCAACTACCTTTATTACTGTCAACAAATTCGTATTTCATAACTTTTTTATTATATTTAGTTATTTTGCCGTTGACCGTTTCCACCTCATTCATTAATTGATTAGTAACATGTGTCGCAATGTTAAATTGAAATTCGGAGTCGTGGAAAATTCCACTTCTTGTTTGGATACTCTTTTATTAAAATCCGGCCCACTGAACACGCGTTCATGTTTCATAATATAACATGTTTTTGCATTTGGCATTATATTATTGCGAAGTGTATTCCATTAGGTTGTTTTATTATTAATTACCTAGTTGAAATAATGTAAATAGTTGAAAATATTAAGGGAATATATGTACTACATCTACATATGCGTGTTGTTATTTATAAACATTGTTGGCAATTATATTGGTTAAAATTTGTTACAGCGCAGTCGTTTAACTCAATTTTGAAATAGATATCTTTAACCGATTAAGCTGAAATACTATACCTACATAATTAGTTAGATTTAATCCATGTACATAAATTGTAGTTTTGAAAATAAATATAAAAAAAAATCGGTTGAAGTATGTGACGTCACCAGACCTCCGGAGGATAGTGTAAAACGGACGATAATACAATGTAATGATAGGTACCAAGAAACTGGTCTGATGATGCAGTCGGAAGTTGGCAACCGGAACTAGAGAACGAAACGACGTTACGCTATCAAAATTAAACTCGATGTACTTATTAGTACTCAAAAGTAGGAGATGAAATGGCTAGAGAAAATACAATGAGCAACAAAAACAATGTAATTTTTGAGTAAACTTTATTGGTTTTAACTTTAGCGTTTTCCGTGGTTTATTTTTCGGTCGAATTCAAAAGCAATAAATAAGCATTCGTTTTTACGAAAGTAATTGGCATATTTTGACGTTACATCATAGCGAAACTCAATGCTAACTAGATAAGCGTGTTATCAATTAAGTGTCTAACTTGACTGTTAGATGTCTTCAACCAACTCCAAACTCTTTAAGTAGGCTTAACAATTGCTGTCATAGGCTGTACAACTAGGATCAACAACTTAACTTACTTCACAAATCACACAAGAGCTTTAAAGTGACAACTCAAAGGAAATTAAGCTGGACGATTTCTTACTTTGGTGTAATTATATATTTTCAAAAATGCTATTTTAATTTCACGTTCCTTTTTAGGGTCAGTACCAGTACCCATATAGGTCACTATTTGCTAAGACCTCGCTATTTTTCCGTCAATTTAGATAGTTGAAATATTCACAAAGATGTATTTCTGTTGCCGTTATAATATCATTCCTAAACTACAAAATTGTTATAACAGTTTTCCAAAAGTGGTACATAAGTGTAAAGGCCCGGCCACGACATTGGTCTAAGGTGACCAGCGGCGAGCGAATCCATGAGTTGGAGCGGGATGCTTATGATTTTCCGCTAAGCCGGTCGCATTAGACCAATGTCGTGGTCGTGGCATAAAGCTAGGTTCACATTTGTCTGTCGTGTCGTGTTATGATGCTCTCTGTCGTTATGGCTACCGTTCACATTTATATGACGTGCTCGTGCTTGACGCATTCTGACGCAATTTTATATCAGTTCGTTCTCAGCACTCGGATAGCTCACACGTTCGCAATGTTCTTTCAAGAATCATCCGATTCAAATTCCGATTTTGAAGATGAATAGCATTTATTGGCGCTGGCTACGCTTCTTACAAAAGAAAGAAAGAGAAGGAGGTACTGGATTCATCCAGTAAATAGAAAGAGAGAAACTAAAGGCGAGTTTCATTGTCTCGTAAAGGAGCTTGAGAGTGATCCTGAAAAATTTCGTCAGTATTTTAGAACGTTGAAGGCACAGTTTGAAAAAAATCATAGTTTGATTGCAGAAGACATCAAAAAAATACAGATAAAATTTCGCAAGCCTATTGGTACAAAAGAAAGACTTGGTGTATGTTTAATGTAAGGTTTTTATTAAAAAAAATATGAATTACTTTCCTCAGAAAATTGTGCATTAGCATCACGACACGACACTGGCGCATTCACACTGCTGTGCCGTGTCGCTTCCCCGCCCCCCGTACCTCACCCGGTCTGACGCGGACCGGGATCGCTTGTGACGCGACACAACACATGCCGTCACAACACAGATAGAATAGAATGCAACGATATTAAATAGTTGAAACCGATACCGTTCTGATGCGTCACAACACAACAGACAAATATAAACGCGGCTTAAGGCCTGTGTGGCGAGCGTCGAGCGGCGCGTCGAGCGTCCAAGGGATTTCGACAGGCGTGCACACTGCACAGGACGCCCCGCCGCCCGCCCCGCCGGACACCCCGCTCGAGCGTCTACTCAGGTCTTAGACTAAAAGATTTCCAACTTTTTGTAAATATTGCCCAATACCTACTACGTAGTTTATGCAGACTTTGCAGTCACTGTTTAACATCGAGATATGCTCAATTGCTCACTGAGTCCGGATAAGGTTACGGCACCGGCCCTCTGTAATCTGTATGACGTACGAGTATAAATTTACCTGTTAAGGTTTCGTACAGATGAGTTACCGCGGCATTTTTAACGCGAGTTTACTTTATATCCGTCCCGCTCGTAGCATATTGGCGCGAATGAGCCGGATAGAAAACGCGCGTTAATAACGCTGTAGAAGCATGAGCTACCTAGCATGCGGCACCTACAGCTACTGCAACATTTGGCCTAAGTTTATTTGTTAGTTCAAACACTAGCAGGTCTACTACTGCCCAAGGACTGTATCGGGTCTCAAAGTAAATTATACAGGGTCTGTAAGGATAGCATTTGGTAATGTGCGTTGTTATATGTACAGGATAAGGAATTAAATTAATAGTGATAATTTATTTTAAGAACAGATTTTATTTCAGTGGTAATAATTTACTTTTTTTACTCCAGATTTTTGCTATATGAATACAGAACTCTTACTTTTCACAAGTTATTATTAATCTACCTAACGGGCTGAATTAGTTTTAATATCCAATTGAGGGCTAAGGTTATGGGAACTTTGAAAAATAATTTAAAGACTTATGTATTATCAGTTATGCAAACTCAAATTCTTAAAATAAGTGTCATTCAACTTTCTAATTTCTAACGTCCTAATCGACAGTGATATTCCAAAGTAAAGACACTTTGTATTATTGCATTAGTTTCATAAACAAAATGTCTCGTTTAATATATATTCGCCAGCATTCCAAGATTGTATCCTTAGAGACCTTTCTGAATTTCTTCATGACTGAAATAACAAGGTGACATGCCGTGAATTTTTGCAGACCGACCCAGAGCTGCATCTTTTACAAGAGTAAGCTCTTTTGTGTAGATACACGAGGTTTGTAGTGAATGCGTCAAGTCATACGAACCAATTAAAACTTGCGAGCTTGACGTGAACCCGACTCAAACATAATTACAAAACGTGTATTGTTGCCTCAAAATGTAAATGTCAGATAGTAAGTAAAGCGGGCTTTAGACGTGGCTACATTTATTTATAACTGTCATACACGTGTCTTACTCGTGCTTGCTAACTGCCTTCACTTCACACGTCAATAGCATGTTCAAATTTAAGTATACCTAGTTTGTAGCATTACATACCCTCGTACACTCAGTGGCCATTTATTACTAACCCTTAAATGCATGACTTTTTCTTTTCGTTCCAAAAACAAAATGTGCATACCTAATGGCGTCGCAAGCACGAGAAAAATAAAAAATAAATCGGTGGACATATATTATTTTGGGTGGAATTTGTACTACTAATCAAAATTTCGATACATCATACATTATACATTTTTTGCAAAATCGTGCATGATAAAACATGCAAATATTATTTATTTTTAGATTGAAAATTTCCTTGCAAAATTAACCTTAAGAACATGATATACCTACACATCTAGTTTTCAAACACCAACTACGTTTTGGTTATATACGATACATCGCACACCATGTATTTAAGGGTTAATATGGACACAAATTAATCATTATGTATTGTCAGACAGAATTAACACGCCCTACCGGTCAGACAACTGTCTTCGACTGTACCGTTAAACTCATTTCGTTACTACACCACATTATCGGCCTATTTTAATCAGCTGTTGGACATAGCCTATCTTCTATTACCTACCTATGCGTATGGAGGTAATGCCTATAATTGACACGCTGGGCAAGCGAATTGGCGAACGTAGTACTTGTAGTGTATCGACTAAGATGATGCTGCTGCTCATCATCAGTACATCAATGGTCAATTCCACTTAATGCCACTTCATTCCCTTTGTCGAATCTTTCTATACCCACGGGAAGAGTTGGGGTGGCCACAAATGTATTGTTACTGCCGTCATCAGGTATACCGTCACGCGGCAAAATTCGTTACCATTCAAAATTGAAAAAAAAATACGTGTAGGTATCGATATTAAAATTTCCACTAGCCAAAAAGGGTGTCAACGTGGTTACCAGACGTGACGATAAAATTCTTCAAGAGGACATTTTTTTATTTCGATAGATAATTTTCGTAAAAAAAATAGTATAATTGATGGTATTTTTAAAATGTGGATTATAAGTCTGAGACTCAGTTTAAGATTTGGAAGATTAGACAATTTTAAATCCACTGTAGTCTTATGACGGCTCCGTATTAATCGTTTATCGACATTGCCGTCACGTTTTGACAAGTACGCAAGTGCGAGGGTGACGGGTAGCATGATAAACGGTAAACGCTTGCCATCATAAGCCACCTGGAATGGGCCATTGATTTCTAACGCTCGCGAGTAATTCTAAAACCGCCTCCCTGCCCAGCCCTATTTGTAATGACGAACAAGTCATTTCACTGATATTGTATAGGTAGTTGAATAAAATTCAAGATTTTATATCATTCGTCACTCTGCTCAATTGTACTCCTCTACATTTCCCATTCTCCTACCTCCCTCTTCAAATTTTGAGGGCTGGTTCGATTATTACATTACAATGTATTATTATCGGTCTAGTGTTTTCATTTTGCGCAATTTAAAGCATCTCCAAAGAGCAAAGCCAAGTCTACAGACTAACCCCTTTATTCATAAACGTCTATTAACTTAGTAACCCTATAAGACAATTATTGTCTGTCCCTGTATTTTCAATATGTCCAAAAGGGACAAACAATACTTAGCGGATTGCTAAGTTAGGAGATGTTTTTGAATAAGGGGGTAATATTCTAGTAGCACCGCAATATTAATAATTTCTCCGTATGTTACCAATACTGTTTGCGATAGACAAGACATACATTTAAAATGAGGTCCGTTCCCGTCACTGTGCCATTCCGTTTCGTCCGCAGATATCAAACGAAAGCATATTAAATAGAATGCAGGAAACATGCAATAGTGCCGAATTGGCCGGAGGCTGGCAAAACGAACAAAACGCGGGGTGTATGTAACCTGCCGAAAGGTAAATACAAACAAACTATTCCAATATCGTTGAGCACTGTACAATGGCGGTCCTGCGTTATGGTCGAGCGGGCATGCTATAAATATACAGGCTTGTGAACTTATTGTTTTTATAAGTTGCAATAACTTTATTTTTGTTTTATACATCTATATCTACGTAGAAACCTGGTAAATTTTCGTTCGCTAACAGGAATTCATATTTTTTAAGCCTAGACCGTACTTTTGCTACATTTGGAGAGTAAATTAGAAAAAAAATATTGTAAACTGTATCATGTGAGAAATGGAAGTGCTTTGTGTGAGGATTTTAAATATATTTATTTTATTATTGAAATATGTAACATTGTTTTTTTAAATAGGCGAACATTTACCATTCTCCCTGATCTCCTAAACTAATGGACTTAATGTTTTGCAAGAAATACAGAAAATAATTCCCTACGTATGATTTACAGGAAGACTTATAAGAAGTCTATTTATTAAGTATTTTAAAATATCATAAAAAACCTCAATATTCATGAACGTACGTTTCAACGCAAGTCGAACTCGCAATTGGCCGGTTTTTGTATGGGACAAGGGTTTTTTTTTTTATATAGCTCGCCCTTTTGATTTATTTCTTTAGTGAAAAAACTATTTTTTATGACCTAACTTTCCCCTATTCTGAATACGCATTTGTACCTACGGTAGGCGTTGCCATATTTTTTGTTACATTTTATTTATTTATTTAAGATGAAAAGTATCGTGACAGATTTCAGAAGTCATTTTATTATGGTAAGGTCACAAAATATTTATTTTAATTTAAATAAGTCGCGTTAAATTACTACGTGCTACGAGGCGTAGTATGTATTACGTAGATGTAACTCACAGAAAACATTAAGGCTAAAAGTAATAATAAAGTTCAAACACAAGTTCGAAAATCAAAATACCTGTATAAAGCTTAAATCTTAATAACAAATTACATGCTTACAAAAATATAAACATGAAAGTAGAAATTAGTATTACTTGGAAACGTTCGCATGAACAAACAAAAAACGTATACGGGTCGAGGCCTTTTGAAGTCCAAAAGGGAAGTAATTATTTGTCCCGGGTTGTTTTTGTCTGGGATTTTGCGAGTCACTTATGTTAGTCTTAATAAATTAAGCAATATTTCTGAGCTTATTCAAAAAAATCTTGTATACCTTCTTACTATATTGTTGTACCCAAGACATAAGTAATTTGTTTGATGAACTCATTTATCATAACATAAAAATATTCGTTTCGATATTTATACACCGAATGAATAACCATTATTGTAATAAAATATCGAGTTACAACTAATCAGTCTTATCATTATCACTAATAAGTCATTTATTATGAAGAATACCAAATTACTCAATACCTCCGAGATTCATCTGTCATGTCAGTCAACTGATTTCCTATCCAAATAGCCGACTTGTGTTTTCTTTATACCCTTGATTAACTTTCTGGGAGCTATCCATCAATCGAATCATTTCAGTAGGGACTATTTGGAGTGGACATACGGTAACTTATTAAGTAAATGTTTTCTTTATATTTGCATGTCCGTACGTTTTAGATAAGTTTGGTTCGTATGTTTGGTAAGAAGAATGCAGTGAAATTTTTCATTTTTTAGATTCATAAATTAGGTAATATACGGGTTGATATTTTATTCACCGTTCAAATTTTAGAGGGTTATTTCTGAGTCATATTGATGAACTTTTACTGACGGGACCGACATTGAATTGGAGAAAAAAAAATTATGTTCCATACAAATAATGATTTTTTTAAGTGAGTGAGGTGACATTTGTGCAGTTTAATGGATGAATAAAGTCTTATGCGTTCGTCCGCAATGAGTACATTGAGACGGAAAAAAAAACTGTCAACGTCAATGTCACTCGTGTCATTCCATATTATTTTTCTATTTCATTGTACTGTTGCAGACGAAAGCATTAGGCTCTGTTCAGCCATAAAACTGAACAAAATATCTCACTCACTTAAAAAAAAGATTGTTAACAAATTATAGGATATAAAAATAAAAGAGCCGCATTTTCTTGAACCTAAAGACGACGGTTGTCAGGGAAAAGTATAATATTCACACCTTCAAGAAACTTTTCATACGCAATTATTTAAATAAGCGTAAAAACAGTAGGTAAAAGTAAACAAAAGACACTCTTGTAAGTAAGTAACCGGTGAAAGAAAAAATGTAGCGATAAATTTTCTTTAACGGGACAGAGTAAGCGTTACATCTTGTAGGTTTTTTTAAATGCAAAAATATTACCTATTGTGTTGGACCGGTGGTTGGTAGTATGGTATATAATACATATATCGTATATATTACAATACCTATTGTTTGATTGTCAAAACCTTTTTAAAACAACTGAACCCATGACCAAATTTACTCACTTACCTACAGATAGTTAATATTAATAAAACATAACTTTTAAAAATATGGGATCCTGAAATTCATTAATATAAATTAATAAAAAATAATTTATAGCCACGTTAGGTATGTGAAACAGCGCCGCAATTAAAACACCTCATCTATGGTTAAGAAATACATATGCTTCACTTACCCTACTTGACTATAGGCACTCGTAGCATAATAATATTTTTCGTCTTAATAAATACTATTTTTCGTCTTACTAACACACATAAACAGTTTAAACTAAAAAGCATAATGCCATTATTACAATGCTATCCTAAGTTGGTATAGAATCCACCAATAAGCATTATCATGCAAATGTTAATTTAATCAATAAGCATTACGATACAACCTATCAAGCTAGATCGATACAATTATATGGTTTATATCAATTAAGTCAGAGAATAGTTATAGTGCCTCGTGACACCGAATATCTTCAACAACACCCACATGGTTCAGGAATGCAATATGGAGAATGTCAGTAGGTATATCCACTGCTCACACGGATTCCTGCGGGTTCGTTATCGTGCGCTATAACTGCCGAATATTATCATATTTGACGAACTGAATTTCTTCTAGCTAGAGGATTTTTTAGGGACAGCTATCGTTCCAACATTAATAGTATGAAATATTTTAACAATTAGATTGTTTTGGAAAAAAAAGAATATATTGACGTATTGTTTATTTTGCCATTTCTCAAATCGATAAAAATAATTTAAAATATTAATGCATACTGATTAAAATAAATATCGTTAATCCTCGATATGCAAAACTAATAGCAAAAGTCGAACTCTCATTTTTTTTTCAAATTATTTGAAAACATGATTCAGTTTAAAAATTACACCTTACCCGCTGCTCTCTGTTGTATTTTTCTCGTAGTTCGAATATTTAGAACATCTTATTTGTATTTTGTTTAACCACGTATTATAGAAGTACGTTGGTTAAATAAATGGGCAATGAATAGTATTCAATGAATAGTATAAAATTCTTACATAACCATTTGATCTTAAAGGATTGGTAATTGGTATTCTAATATACACAACAATATCACGCGATAATTAGTGATACAATATTAAGCTGAATCTTAACCCGTTCCAGTTCATACTTGAACGCCTAATATGTTATGTAATTTCAAACGTATTCGTGACTGCGCACTCAGGAACTACTTAGTTACCTACATTCTTATATTATGTAACAATAACTTTTTAATTTATTCACTATAACGCCTAACCTAAAATATATAAAGAAGTCCACTGACCAAGATAAAACAACGGAATCCAAGACTTAATTTAAAAAGAGATCGTTTTATAATCTTTTTGTGAGAGGATTATCAACTTTAATTGGGTTCTGGACTGTTGTGCGACAGCATCCATTGTAACGTCGGGGCTTTTCAGTCGGCCCTTGAAAGACTACGAATATTTGAGTAATCAAGCCGTTCTTAGCGGCGATAGCATGAAGCATTTTGTTTGTTTCCCGATTTGCCTTGTATAATGATAGTCAAGTTGGGTCAGTGAAACAGCGGGCAACTGAAACACATCGTACATCTACTATCTACTGACATGCTTCATGTAGCTGTGGCTAAATGTCATCAGTCTTATTTTACATAGCAATCGAATCTATACCACAGTCATTGCATGTGAGTGGCAATGCAAAAAATCGGTATGGGGTAGGTAAATACATATTTCACTTACCCAACTTGACTATAAATATTATGAGGCAATAGTCTTAATCCCATTGCAAACTAGATAAGGATTGTAATCTGTAAATGTAGTTAGGATGTTTGCCTTGATTGTATATTTTAATATTAATTAGGTAAGTACCATTATAACGCGGTTATGCAATAAATAAACACCTAATAAAAAATAATCAGTTTAACCCTCACAGCTACTATGATACTTTCAGCTCTAATACCCACTTTGTACTATCCGATTAGGTACTCATTAACCATGTCATTTCTTTATTATAACCAAATTCAGCTGTAACGAAATTGCCTACGCAACGTCAATAAACTCGGCGTTTATTCACCCTCCTTTTATGTAAATATCCCCTGGTGAATCTTTGGGTGGTGCGCTGGTATCAATAGAGGAACACGATCCGTTGTGCTAATGTTTAGATGATGCCTCGATCTCGGCCAACAAAGTGCCGTAGTATCAAAGCCCCCGTCTCCCCTTTGCCCTTACAAATTTTGCCTTTTTCCATTAAAGGTAACTGTTGTAGATACCTTAATTGGATTTGTGAATTTAGACTTACAAAAATCACCGGCGCAATTTAGCCACTTGTAAAAAGATCGACGCTGACGATATTCGAATTTGTATTTTTCAGCTACAGAAATCGCTTAATGTTTTGATGTAAAATTCCCACAGCCAGTGAAACCGCTTTCCTATTAAATTTGTAATAAAAAATATCAGAAACTATTCCTCCTTTTTTCAGCATAGTGACTGCTTATTCGTGTATGCGATATTTTTATGATATTATTTTTCATTACAGATTTTCATCAACAGTGCGCGCATCATTTATAAGGACGGTGATATGTAAGTTAATTTAATGTATCTAAATCATATAACTCTATTACTGTTTATATTTATTAACAATTTCTTTTACGTTTATTAAAGTATCTATAACGTAGGTATGTATTAAAAATCTTAGAGAAAAGAACACTGGCTTTATGCCGCATGTACCTATAATAAGTGTCAAGAGAGATATATAGTACGTAGAGTAAAAGAAATGTAGCTGAAACATATATATTTAATAGAAACCGTGACAAATGGAAAATAATATCTAGCACTTCGGAACCCATGTCACAGATAAAATATGGATGTAAGTTACTTAAGGGATTATAATAAGTTATAGTGGTGATACAAACACCCTCGTGTTTTCGTAATGTATCGCTCTAGGAAAGCGAATGCATAAATATAAACTGAAAAAGTAGTTTTAGGTTCGAAATAGGTAGGTATAAATACGTTGGTATAATATCACTTGTCGTTCCGTTTTAGTAGTTAGGTATTTATACCCACAAGGTGCAGTGTAACATGTAGGTACATAATGTTCTATCAATGAGTGTAATCACACGGTAATCCAGAAATAACACTCATTTCGAGCCTTAAAATCAAAAAATCAACCCTTATTTTTGGCTCGAGTTTTTCACAAAGCTAAACATAGGTAATAACTCATTATATGTAGGTACATATTTAAATTGTGTTGTTTTTGTAAATTGTCACGTCGCATTCTTATGTTTACTCATAATTAAATATTTTTGAAACTGCATGATTATTGTCTTTAAAATAATGATTAACATCAGACTCGGAAACCTTTTTATCCCGACCAAATTTCCCGGTCACGTCTCGTTCCTGATCACGCCCCTCTTTATAAACATAAAGCAATATTTATAAATCAGTAAACAAGCTTAGCCACTTAAAATTAAAATTGGGAATAAGTTACCTACACGAGAGTTTCCAAACTCGCCATACACCTGTTATTAATTACCCGAGCAAGTCCGACGTAAGTACCTCAGCCGACCATTATGCTGGTGTGACCCCAAAATTACTGCAGAAACTGAGGTCACGTAGCACTGGATACCCTGAGGCGAGATGTAGATGGAATAGCCTGGTACAGTTTGCGCTAATGACTGTGATTAAAGTCTTGGGGACTAACTCATTTATCATTCCCCATTTGCCGCTTTCCAATTTTTGTAACAAAACCAATTATTATGATTTATTTGACACACTAATGATTAGAAAGAAAATAGATATCATGGATGGGAACTAATAAGGAAATTGAGATGTTAAAAGCGCCTCAAGCTTAAAAAAAATTGTGCTATAAATAAATAAATATGTGACATTGAATCCCAAAAAATATAGTATTTGTTTGTCTTAATCCATGTCGTTTCGATTTATTTATAAAATTTCGATACTATAAACGTCATTATAAAATTAGTTGTCGTCGATTCATCTTGTGACTACGAGTTCCAGGTCTCTCGAAAATAATAATCTTCAATAGTCTGATTTAGGTACTTTTTGTGCTTCCTTCGCATTCATTCAGATTTAAAGAAGGCTTTAAAACGCTTAAAAGCATCGTCGTAATATTTGATATTAACTAAGTTAAATTGATTTTTTTAGAAAATTGTCATCATCATTATCATCATCATCATCAGCCTATGATAGTCCACTGCTGGACGTAGGCCTCTCCTATTAACTATCTCGTATAAACGCATTAGGAGGTAAATGCCCATAATCGCCACGCTGGGCAAGCGGATTGGCGATCGCAGGAATGTGTCCACTATGATGACGCTGCTGCCCATCATCAATCGTTTATAAAATAATGGTCAGTGACACTTCAATCCTTTAGTCGACTCTTACGACGCCCGCAGGAGTTGAGAAAATTGTATTTGGATTAAAAATAAGCACCTGTCTGTAATTATTATCTTAGTACATGTTCGAGTTCGGAAATGCGTATCTATAAGGCAGCAAATAAGTATAATTCATGACATAAAAAAGGATTTGTGCACTAATATAATAATTTTATATGATGAAAAAGTTGCGAAAGTATAAACACTTAAGTATGTTCCATTCGGATGTGTAAATACTAACTCTTGGGGCAAATTGTAACTTAATGTATAACTAGTATTATTTGAGTCCCAAGCTTTATACCTACCTAAAATGAACACTTCTGGTGGATCCTGGGCCTCTCAAGTGTTAATAATCCTTTTGTGATGAAAACATACGGATAAACAGTCATCTATAGTCGTTAAAGGATTTCCGGTCTTAAGAGGAACCTCGAAATGCCGGAACATGGAAATGGATGTGGTTAGGAGAATTATCTTGAATGTTCCGAATGTTTGAACTCTGGCTTTAATGCGTAACTTTTAACCACCAAAAATATAATAAATTAGTACAGCTCAACACCAATAAAGACGTTTAGATAGTTATGTATAATATATTTCAAGACGTATGTCTGAGGCGCGTGGATCAAAATCGTAATATATGTATTTGAAACTGTACAAACTATGGCATAAAAAATTTACAACTTTCTCAGTAGTCAGGTTAAATTAAGAAATCATTTAAACGTTTTTAAAAAATTGTGGCCATACTAGCCGCGTTACTGTAGATATTTCTAGTAATAGTCGTAATAAATAAGATAAGTAAAACTCTACCCGTAAAAGCTTAGCTTCAAATATTTGGCTGTAACGGAAACCAAACCAACATCATGTCATATAAGTCGGGTGTGCTCCCGGAAACACATATCCGTAAAATTACGGTAATATCAAACGTGGAAAGTTTCTTAGAACAATCTAGAACAAAGGTGTCGTAATGAGAAGTAAACTAGATTAATGATTTTTTAACGACATTGAATCACCACAAAGGAGATGAATGTTTGATACAAACATATATTATTAAATTCAATTCATATTATTTGGGCTATTCCCACTTGTATACCCATCTGACAGCAGTAGGATTTTTTCCCACCTGTTATTAGTGGGAATAAAAATGACTGGTATTTATTTTTCCCAGTAGTTACCACCAAGTATTCTAGTGGTGGCAGATGGGTGGTAACAGGTGGGAATAACCCATTTACAAGTATTCAGATAAAGATAACATTGATCTTATAACTGTTAATATTGGCTTATAACTAAAGTTAGTGAATAAAAACGAAATTGGATTTAACATTTAATATAATTACACCTGGACACGCGACACATGATCATAATGTGTCATATGCATGTTGCATGTTTTATTATTGTTACTATTACAAAATGTATTTTGCAGTCCTATTGAGTTTGATATGGCATCGAGTTAAAATACCTATCGCATTGGTTGAAAATTTAGTTTACTTATCTAATAAATATTTGGAAGCATCCATTCATGCTAGACATATATTCAAAAACAAATCGACGTCTTTCTGTTAATATAAAACTAAAGCTTAAAATTACAATTTCGAGTCCAAATAAACTTTGTATCCTTCAGTTACCGCATGACGCTTCAAAACACGCGCCTTTAAGGGTAGGCCCAAAAAATTCCTCGTTTATTCCCAGGGACGATTCACAAAATTAATACCCCAATGACACTTCAGGCGACGGCGTCACATGTTTCGTGGGCTTTCGTCGTGATGAATGAATTGTTGTCGCGCACGGTGACCATGTAAGGATTATGTGCTCACCCGCGATACATTATCTTTCATGTCCCGACCGTCAGTTTTGATGGCATTTGAGAGCCCTGTATAACAGTTATTGGATTATCGTAGGACTAATGAGGACGAAAAATAAAAGGGATGAGTAAGCACTAATTTGTCATAGTAGGTATTTACATTTAAGTAGGTAACTGGTTATGAGAGAGTAATTATGACAAAGTTATTATCCCAGAACAATAGGATGTTCTATCCTAAAGTATATATTGCAGAAATTTCTAATTATATTAATAACCATGGAAAATATAAACTTCATAGAAAATCCTGGCACCGAGACTTATCCTACTAATAAATAGGACAAAATAAATTAGGAATGTATGTAAATATGTGAGATTTTACTGTATGTACATACTTACATATAATTGTAAAGACCCTTGAGTAAGGTTTATGAAATTTAGTCGACGTTATTGGCTAACATAATTTAATCATGATAATATCGTTGATATGGTTAGGAGATAGGTATTGTTTTTTACTTCAGTAATTTATCAATATAGCCTGCAAATAAACATGAACAAAAATAACAATTTTATTTCCAACAAAGTAAAAACTAAAAGTCTGATTTAAAACAAAAGGGTAATAAAATCGAAGAAGATTTAATTCCCTAAAGGGGCTGTGAAATCCCAAAGTGTCCGGCCTACATGCAAATGGTCGTATAAATTTTACGGCTTTTGAACGTCGCACTTCAACAACTTTTTTATTTATTTCACTTTATTACTCTTGTACTAAAATTCTATCACACCTGCCCTTGTCTTACTTCGCCATATCAAATGTCAAAAAGCTATAAAAAGTAGTATTTTCGGACCCGCGCGTGACTTGCCTTCGACATTCATGATTCTTATTTGTGTTACCTACACTAGGGGCAGATATTTTATCATTTTTATTCAGATTTTCTTTGCGTAGATTTTCTCTCAAAAACGGCTCAAACCATTTTGATACAATAAAATATTTAATGTAGCGGAATGCTTACTAATGTAATATCAATCAGTATTATTATTTCCAGAGTTCGTTTATGACCATGCTTTTTAATAAACGCAGAAGTGAATTTTCTCACTCAAATATAGGTAAGCAGAAAAGAATCATCATCATCATTTTCAGCAGTTACTCGCCCACTGCTGAGCATAGACCTCTCTACTTGTACGCCACTGGTCCCGGTCCTGAGCTAACCTCATCCAAAAGTGACCCGTAGGTACTCTTTCGAATATCGTCCACCCATCGAGAAAAGAATAATGTGATATAAATTAGGCACATACAGCTTAAGAAGGCATAAAATCGATCCAGCAGGATAGGATTAGAGTTGAGGAGCAATTGTTGGGAAAAATCGAGGAATTCTGTGGCTCCAAGCAAATTGCGTGGAAAACTTAGGTAGGCACATATATTATTAATTTAGGGTATAATATGCATTAAGCAATTGTATTTGTATATTTTCACACATCATCAATCTACCACAAGATAGCGTGGGCAGGTGAGCCGTGGGATGAGAAAAATGTGTAGGATGACACAAAACTTAATTCAGGGACTCGAATTTAACACCTACATGTAGGTACACATCAGTAACACAGCAGGTACTTTTGTATATGTAGTTCAGGAGGTATAAAAGAATTTCTTCACAGATAGTGTAGGGAAGTATATTTAACCTACCTAAAAATGGTAAAAATACCTAATTATTGGTATAATTTCGGTTATTTGTTTTTTACGAAAGATGTTCCTATACATCCTAAACCTTTTAAAAATGTTAATATTTCAAATCTGTAGCTACAAATACTTACTACGTATTTCATATGCTGTAACAAACTTAAATAATTTCCACCATTCAACCTGCTTTCAATGAAAAGAGATCCATTGACGCTACCATTAATCATCCCCGCCCACACATTTAACGAGAATCGTACTGTGACCGGATTTCTTCTAGTGAGTCCTGGGCTTTCTGCAGCCAAAAAGTGTGACCATTAAACTGACCGGTAGGTATACCGATAACAAAATATCTACACTATCATTCAGTACCTATAGAGATTTGACTTCAAGTCTCCTTGGCCCTGAATAATCTTATAATTCCGGTTTGGAATAAATACAAAAGTTGGGGCAAACACTCATTTTGGGTGTTGGTCTGTTGGTGAATTAAACCACTATCCGAATACCTATTTTCCTTCCATCTTAACCCTTCGTGTGCGGCGAATATTTTTTTCTTATAGTTTTCCCGTACACGGATCCGTGCTCCTGGATGGAAAATAGGTAATCTAAAATTTGTAACCTTAGATGCAAGCCGAAAGTAAAAAAATGGATGTAGGTCGATCGAATGAAACTGACACAAAAAAAACTGACTGTTATTAAATAAGAACGTTGCTTACCTGGTGTTCTTTCGGGAATTGTGAGTACTTACTATAGGATGCGCCGAGTACCTAAGAGTATCAGGACAATAGACAGTTCGGTCTGGAGCTTGGTCGTACTTTGGCCCTGAAAACTATGCGAAGTCATGCAAGTGTTTGTGTACGTACGTACAGTGAATCTATAATATGGTCTACCATTTTTCGATTTTATTACCATGGAATATAGATGAATGGGAATCTACTCAGGTATGTGGAAATAGGACATACTGAGTAAGTTATTTAGTGCGATTAACATTATTAACCAAAGCAAAGTATAGGATACGCTGGGAGCCATAATTTATACTCTCTTAAAATAAAATTATGCATAAACCATTCTCCCGGATTTTATATAAATAAAAAATAGCCATACACTTCCATCGCGCTACGGGCAAAGTCGTTACGAACCCGGTGATCCCGAGGCGCAAACAAGGAGTGAACCAGTCCATTAGTGAGCCTGCACGGAAAACACCGTGCATTTTTCTCTCACAAATATTTACTACCAGCACTTTAAGTGTTCATGATGTGTGGGAAAACATGCATAAAATAATAAACAGGATTTATGCGCGGGGTATTTCCCTTCTTGGTTTTTAAATCCGTTCATGGGTGACTTAAGAATGCTGCAAGCGCATCTGCGTCCGATATTTATTATTTTCTTATTTTTTAAATCACTGCTATACTTACTTACTTAACCTCGTATCATGCAAAACTCACTTGATGAAAAAATAACAATTTAAAGTTATTGCCCATGAACAGATAAAAACCAAGAAGGGAAATACCCGACGCATCACTTTTTTAATTGTCTAATTAATGCCCTTTTTCTAAAGAACATACATTAAAATCGTGAAATATACATTAAGTATAATCCGATGTACCGTAATTCTATACCTATTAATATCGTATGAAAATAATACCGGTAAACTTCGAATTTTCGAAAATAAAACAAAATTATGTTATTACATTCACCAACAAACCAGTATTTGTGTCACAAATCCCATTCTGAAGTACTTTCGCACTGCATGCCTTGAAATGTAAAAAAATCATCTGTTTCGGAACAGACTATTATCATTATAATTGGGCCCAAAAATCCGAAAAGACCCTACAAAAAGTTGACCACTTCAGTGAAAACTTTGAGGAAAAGTTCGCAGAATTAATAATTGTACCTCAGAAATACTTTTTATTGAAATTATTTTTATTACACTCCAATGAGTTGGAATGGTCGAATAAATCTCTCAATATCCTTGAATTATCGCTTACGTCCTCAATCCTCCTTACTTAAGTAAGAACCTATTTAGTGTGTATATTAAGGATTATACCTCTTACCTCGTACCTTTACCTTATTATTCTTGACCTCGTTAATCGAGCCAATGTAATGAAAACAGTTTCAAGGAAATGTTTGGCGATTAACTCAGCAATTAGGTATCATTAATTATAAGATTCTTAAATACATTAGCTTTTTTCTTCCAAATAGACGGGTAAATGAAAAGTGAGTCTAACTATTCAGTATTTTCAAGTTCTGTATTTTCTTCATTTAACTCTGTACAACCACCACCACAACGACCACAAAGATGTAAAGAATTTTCACCTCATTACAATCTGTTGTACTTTCGACTCTACCTTTGTATGTATTGTTTAACCGTAAATTTATACATAATTTAACGATTATTCTATGAACATCAACAAAGCGTTACCGAGAACCATAACAAAAGTTTCGTACGACCGAAAAAAATAATGTGCATCTGCCTATTAATTGGTCATGACACTTGCTTATCGATGCAAGGAATTCGAACTCCTCTCTATTTAGTCAAATATTTAAGCTAACCAAAAAGACGCTTGGTTGGTGGAATATGTCAATGGGTTTCTTTGATAAAAATTGGCAACATGTATCCCATTCTTCACAAAATAATTAACTTATATCTTGATTAATCAACAAATTTAAACAATTTTTTTATATTGTTACTTAAATTCTAACACAATTGCCTGCAAAACAGTTTGACTGCAAGCGTGGTAGGTACTTATGTTGATTTATAAGAGGAACATGAATTAACAAAATCGTAAAGGTTACAACCTTTACTTGTTATTAATAACCTACATACCTACCTAATAAAGGTAGTTTTATTAAGACGCAGGTAAGGTAGGTTACCCGAGTCGCAGCTATTTCTCTACAGGAAAACTTTTTTAAATTAGCGTACATTTACATTATCTGAAACATTTTTATCCCTAAGCTGGAAACCTTCTGTCCCATCGTATTCCTTGTTTACTATTTCTCCATTTGATTACGCTGGATATCAGGCATTTGTTTTATGCTTAGGTATGTAATTGAAGTAAATTCTTTAGGATCAACGTTTATTTAAACATGTCTAGTTAAAAATCTAACATTTCTGAGGCCGTATACGTATATACAGACATCCTTAAAAAGATATGAGTATAAGTATCCACAAAGTAAACAAGCCAAACTTTCTTAAACGTCGAATATGCCTTTGTTTTATCATAAAAGAATAAGCAACTTCTCTAAAGGAGACAGAAAATTTGATTTTCATTTTAAGCCTTGTGAGATGGGACGAAAATAAGAAACAGGATTCAATAATACACAGATATTTACAAGAAAACATGTCGGAAATGTAAACAATAACTCAACAAAGCGGCAACAAGATACTTACTGTTTTATTTAATAACGATTCGTAATGATATTGATTGTTTAAGCGTATTTAATACCTAGTCTTAAATGCGACACAATGAAAATAAGTAGTACAGTCAACTGCAGGCGTGTCCAAAATTATGGACATGTGCAATTCTTAAAAAAAAAACATTTGGAATACGTCTTCGATATCGATAAAAATTGTAGAGTCAATGATGCTGAGCAAGATCCACAACATTTGCCAAAATGTCCCAAAATGTTTGTATGAATCCTTTTTTTTTTGTTACTAAATTATTTAAGTATCGGAATCTGGTAACAAAAGTTTCATACGAATACTACCAATTTTCATCAATATCGAAGACACGTGATCCAAATATGTACAATTTTTTTGAAAAATCCTCATGTATTCTAAATTTGTAGGTCTATGTTCAGCAGTGGACGTCTTTCGGCTGATATGATGATGATGATGATGTTAAAGTTTCATACGAATACTAACAATTTTCATCAATATCGAAGACACGTGATCCAAATGTACAATTTTTTTGAAAAATCCTCATGTATTCTAAATTTGTAGGCCTATGTTCAGCAGTGGACGTCTTTCGGCTGATATGATGATGATGATCATTCTAACTTTTTATGTTAATGTATCAAAAATTGGTAAGTATAGTGAAAGGTTCTGATCATTTCTCTATGAAAAATAACGAACGAATAAACATATACAAAAAGAAATCCTCCTTTATATTAAGTTCTTCACTTCACTTGTGTATTTATTACCTACAGTCCACTGCTCGACATAGGCCTCTCCTATTACTTATGCGTTTTACGTATTAAAAGGTGGGCAGGGAGTACTCTGTGGGAGGTCCGTTTTCGCTACAAAGCGAAAAAAATCACAGTATCGGCTACGAGCGTAGCGAGCGCGTAGCACTCGCTGGCACACATTCACACGAAGTGTTAATCAAATCAATTACCGTAAAGTCGGCTTACATTAGCCCTAGGGGGTAACATTGCCCATCAAAAAAAACATTTAGGCAAAATAATAATTTAGTTAAAATAATATTATTTGGTAGAAATCGTTAGTTAAAAAGTTGAATGCCGTCTTTATATTTATTTAATTCAATTCAAAGCGGTTTTTATTTTTTTTTACCGGTACATACCAAAATTCCAAAATAATAACTAAGTACCTACCTATTTGTTGCTACATGATCATGGGGTTACATTTCACATTGCGTTTACAATGCTGAAAACATGAAACAGTAAATTGGAAACAGTTACTAGTGCGAAAATTGTGCTACTGTAACACAATTTTCGCTCTACCTAAAAATAAGCCGAATAAATTAAACACTAATGTATTACAGGGTATACTGAAAATGTTAAGCAGCATTTACACTTGGGTCGTTCGCCGTATGCAAACATCGTCAGTTGCCTGGCAACCTCGTACTATGATTCGACCGCATGCGGTGAACGACCAAGTGTAATTGCCGCTCTAGTGAACTAAAATAGAACCTACCTGCCTCGATAAAAAAATACTGAAGGCCGCATTTTGTAGACAGCATAATGTTTTTACTTATTTACGTATAAATAAATAAATATAGGTAAATTAAAGAAGAGAACATTACAAGAGATCGTGATACCTACTACCTAAGCTATAAAATTGGCCTTTAAAAGTGTGACGTACCGCCATCTGCACCCTGAAAGCATTAGCGTGAAAACACCGTTTTTATCGCTTCAGGCGACTTTCAATCGAGAAGTTTTAAAATGTCTCATCAATGCTAGTTTATTTGGGTCAGTTAACATTTTACGACAGTTTACAGACGAAATGGCATCGAATTAAATGTAAAACAGGCTACCTAAACTTTTAATAATTAAATAAAATTAAATGAAATTACTATTACTACCTACTTCTTAATCGTACCACATCACGGAACTACTAGAAAGTGCTACCTAATAGCACAAATAGTGTACCTATCATAGTTGTAGGTATCAATAAATTATCAATCTATTAAATTATGGTCGGTATTGGAAAATAGAATAATTAATACTTACCTACACATGTTCCTACTAGACACCCTTTATTCATTTATTTTATTTTATTTTATCCTTCCACATGTTCCTTCAACCTATCTACTAAAAAATGATGCGTCTACATAAGAAAAATAGTAGCAGTCGTACCTACCAACGGCAACGTTACGTAGGTCTCATATTCCTGGCGCCTGCATACGATATACCAACAAATTCCCTCTTAGCTCCATAAACCCCTTTTTCTCACCACGTTTCATCAGTAACAATAAAATCGATGAACCGATTTGCATGAGACAAAGCACCCCGACTTTAATAAAGCCGTGTAAGGAACCGTCTTTTTTAGCAAAATTTAAACAAAAATGCGAGTTACGACGCCTTCCAACAGTTTTTCAGCATTAACAATTCGTTTTCATTTAACTAATTTAATAAAAAATATTCTTAATGAAATGTTTTAAACGCTAAAAGCTTTCTTAGGACTTGTCTTACAATAATTAGGCATTAGGTAAGTAGATACTGCTACCTAGTAATGTGGAATTCATTAAACTTACCGTCAATGGCGCCAAGCATTCTTCAACATATTTTTCATCACACTTGCTGTCTAAGCGCGCCATTGCTTGCATGCGTAGCGGGAGTAATAGAAAAGTGAAATTCCCTAGGGAGTAATAGAAATGTCTGTACGTCATAGAATAATATTTTGTCTTAAAACTTATTTTTTTGTCCGCAAGTGTGATGAAAAACATTGTATGCATCACGGTCTGTAAGCGGAATACTAACTCGAGTCATTAAAAGCCCTCCGCCTACGGCGTCGGGCTTCTAACATTCTCGTTAGTAATTCCGTACTTACCTCCCTTGATGCACAATGTACTAATATTATAACATACCTACAATCTTTGGCAACCGTAATATGTTATTAAAATTTTCAGTTTATACTTGAATGTAAAAAATCACACAAAAATTCATACTGCTTAAATATTTCCCGCTTGATATTATCATAATGCCATAACGTAATGCCAACCCACTATTTTTTGTTAGGTATTCTTTGGTTACAAGCGTGAAGCACGCTTACAATCATTGCAATCAGAAAAACGCTCCAAGAAAACTGCTTTACCGACGGAGATGACATTTGACTGTCAAAAATAAGTAAGCTTTCCTCCACTAGAGGCGCAGCAATCGCAACATTTTTCTATTGTCTTTGATTTGGTTTGGCATTTTGGCATTACGGCAACGCAACGCATTACAAGACAAGCTTCAGACCGACGCGTCATCTGCGTCGGCTTTTATTTAATTTTATAATTTTAGTGACAAAGAAAATTGTGATAAGTGTGATTTTATACACGTCTCGGTGATATACATTAGATTTAAGACTTGTTATGTTGTTGTTGAGCTGTGGGAAACTTAATGAGGTAAGAAAAGTGTCACGGCGCTACCTCTCAGGAATTTGTTTGGGAAGTGCGGGATCGATAACCCGGTCGGCACTCGGCTAGCCATGAGGCGCGCCGCGGAGGTTATGTCGCGAGCGCGCCGAGTTCAAGTAACGGTCCCGGCGGCCGGAGCGCGCCGACCGCCGACTCGCATTACAGCCGCAGAATCCGGTCCGGGACCAGTTAGTTTATAATAGTGTCTTGATCCTCATTCGCCGCCCTCATTCCGTTACGCTTGCCGACTGTCACTGTAAATAAATATTCGGTAATCAGCTTCGCTTTTCGACGAAGAGTGCCCATGTCCTATACCTTTAGTGAGCTCGAGTCCGGACGTCCCTTTTGAGATGTGCGCCGGTTTTCCAGCTTACCTTGCCTGCAGTGCGTGCCAAGAGCCCCCGAGTCCCAGCCATTAGATTGAGTGGAGTGCCCCCTGTCTGCCCACACGTAGCCCCGCCGCCACTATTCCACGCGACTTGGACACTTCCAGCATGGAACTGGAGAAAGCCCCAGCTCTCCATGAGGAGGACTCGAAAGTCACCCTCACCATCAGACTGATTATGCAGGGGAAGGTAAGAGAATCCACTACAACTTACAATTTGGCGTCTTCATTGTAAATATTGTGAAAGTGTTCACTTTACCTTCTTCTAAATTACTTGTTTGCGGTGATACAGTACTACAGTAATTAAAATTGTGTTTGGGCAATATGTAATAACCAGTCTTGAAAACATCACATTCCATACTCTGGAATATGCTGCTTGTAATGAATGAACCAAGAAAACATTGTTTGGGTCTTTGTTGATTGTCCATTGTGAGTGCACATATTCAAAACATAGCTCTGCAAGAAATAATTTTCTTTGATTTTTTTTTCTTGTTATAAAGAAAAAGACAAAATTGTGGAAACACATATTTTAAGCTAGTACTGGAAATGCATTAGATGGCCTAGTTAGGTATTCACACAGTCCCGCATGATGATGAACTATCCCAATGTATTCCCACTCAATACCCATTTGTTACGTACGTGTACTGGCTCGCGTGCTAGAACCGAACTGGGGGTACCCGCAGATCTTCATATCTACCCACACATGTCAATATATAACATGCCTTTCCCTCTGGATAGATGACACTACACTTCTTTTTTAGTTCACTATTAAAAGTTGTTTAACACTGTACCGTTCATACACTTAATACTAAATTGTTCACTTATCCTACACATGCTTTCATAGTCTTTTGTTTTAATTAAGTAACTGTTGGCTATTGGCTATCTGCATTATCATTCTCATCATCACCACTGCCAGACTCTATGTCTGTACTACCATATTCTTGGAATGCCATCCTCTTCAAGGATGGTGTGCCGGCTGGTGAGCTTTCACTGGATCGAGGTCGTTTGTTACTATTTGATTCACCTCTATACATTGTATCATCCGCATCCATTACAACACACTCTTCTGGTCCTTTAACACCAATCATTTCAGCCCACTGGCTAGCTGGCGGAATCCTCATTGTTCCAAATGCTTGATATTCTCTCTCCTCTCCCCCCTGTTGGGGTTCCTTGAAGGACATTTCACAGGATGCTCTTTGCATCTCCGCATCTGCGGCTTCTGCATCACCATGTTTTGTAAAACCAAGCATTTGATTGATGTGCCTTATGAATAATTTATTTCCTTGCTTAATCTTATACCTCAATATTCCAATCCTTTTGATTATTGTCCCCTCCAACCATCTTGGGCCACTCCTATAATTCCTAAAACAAACTGTTTCTCCAACTCTGAATTCCCTCATACGTTTCGTTTCGTTATCCTGGATTTCTTCTATTTCCTTCCCTTGCACCGAAAGAGGGTGAAACCTGTCCAATTGAGTTCGAAAACGCCGGTTATTCAGAAGTTCCGCAGGCGTCTTCCCGGTAACAGAACTGGGTGTAGTCCGCAAACCATACAATATTTTCTGCAGTTTTGTGGCCCATGGCAGGTGTTCCATCTTCTTTAATTTCATTTTAATTGTCTGTACAGTCCTTTCTGCTTGACCATTAGACGCAGGATGGTATGGAGGCACAAGTATATGTCTGATACCATTTCGCTTGAAATATTGCTCAATTTCTTCTGATGTAAAAGCTTTCCCGTTGTCACTGACTATGGTGTCTGGCAGCCCCTGCTCTGCGAAGATTTCATCCAACTTATTAATCACCATACTAGAACTTTGGTCACCAACT
>JALPQI010005068.1:0-56627 GCA_025490895.1 Thaumatotibia leucotreta | reverse complement strand
AAGAGATAGATTTTCCATCTTTTACTAACTATATGAATAAAAGAGGGATGGATAGTCTATTTCGCGGCGACATATTGTCGCACTAATCCTGTGCTAAGCCTACAGGCAACCCTTGATATTATCAAACCGCGATTAGAACGGGATTCGAAAGTACCGTTGATACAACAGTGAATAAGTCAATCTAGGATATATTGATAGTTATATTCATATATTCATAGTTTAAGTGCAGAGACTTACAGACAATAAAATAATTAATCATAATCACTCACTACATCTAATAAACAACTCGTTTCTTAGTAAATGTTGTGTCATTTGTTGTGTCAACAGTACTTTCAAATCCCTTTCTGATTCCGGTTTGATAATATATGCTTCCCGCTGGATGCTTCACCAAAACATTCCCGATATCTAACCATCTATTCCCACAGGGTCTGGTGGATTACGACGGTGATTCCGACGAAGAAGAAGAAGGCACGACGGCCGCCGCGGACGAACGCGATGCCAAGCGACCGCGCCTCGCGTAGTGTCACCAACTAAAGTACCCAACAAGTTCGTCACTAAAAACCGGGAAGACTAGCCCATAGGCGGTTTATAGTGGCGAAACTTGGGATTTACGCCCCTGCTGTGCACCAGTGATGCCGTAAGGATGACATGGGCCCAAGAGTAGCGGTAGATTCAACGGTCGAATAGATCTCGATATTTTCGCTGCCAACTCTATGGAATTTTGTTTTGTATAGGATTTGAGATGGCATTATTTATCAACGAAATGTGGCTTTTCTGTAGACATGAAGTTATCATGGAAGAAAAGTGTTGTAAAGGAACCCCCTTATTCATAAACGTCTGCTTACGTAGCAATCCAGTAAGTATTGTTTGTCCCTTTCGGTCATATCCAGACATCGTACGATTTCCAGCATTTTTGGTGCAATGTAGTTCAGTTAAGGGATATAGTGTAAGTTATTTATAAGAGTTAAGGTTCGTTATTGTCTTACAACGTGTTATTACTCGTTTCAACTTAAAATGACCCTTGGATTCCTTTAACTAAACTTCTAGAGTTTTTGGTGAAATGTAGTTGAGTTTAAGGAATCCAGGTGTCAATTTTTAGCTGTAACGTGTCATAACACGTAACACAAAGATGAACCTTAACTCGGTATCTCCTTTCGAATAACTTACTTTACATCCCTTAATTGAACTACACTGCACCAAAAATGCTGGAAATCATACGATGTCAGGATGCTTAGCCAAGTTGCCCGCTTAGTAGCGTATCGTAGTTTTTCCTCTCTGTCACTCTTTCATATTAGTGCGACAAAGACAGTTAGCTGCGGCCCTACCGCGAAAAACGAAATACGTAAATTTCGAGGATTTACCTCTCTCACTCTAATGACGTCTTCGTTTGAGTGACAAAGAAAAATCCTCGAAATTGACAATTTCGATTTTCGCGGTAGTAGCCCTGCCTTTCGCTTACGATTGACGATGAAGCGCTAGCGATTCGCAACTTGTCTAAGCACCCTGGTCATATCAACATGCCTATGAGAGCGAAAGCGACAAACAATACTTAGAGGCTTGCTAAGTAAGGAAACTATGAATAAGGGAGTTACCCCCTTATTCATAATCGTTTGTTTACTTAACAAGCCGCTAATAATTGTCTGTCCCTTTTGCTCTTATGGACACATTGTTAAGACCGAAAGGGACAAACAATTATTAGCGGCTTGTTAAGTTAACAAACGTTTATGAATAAGGGGGTTAGCCTTTAAAGTTTGCGAACGATCAAGGTTCGTCATCCTAACTCGCTGTATTAAAGTGATTCTCTATTACGACTTCGAAATGTAGAGTCCACGGAAAGAACATGTCTAGTCATTTCAAATTACAGAAGGAAAAACCACCTTACTTTTAACAAGGTGTGAATTTCCCCTTTGTTTTTTTTAAGCACTGGACATGTTTTTTCCGTGGACCCTTCAAATGTAGGAATACGTTACAAACACCTTGTTTTACGATCCATCGAGTAGATATAGGTTATCAGTGGACACGCTCGGAATTTCAGATAGTGCCGTTTGTAAGTAAGTGCCGTAGTATTGCGCCCATGTAACGTAGTAAATCTTTAATTAAATTAGCGTATCTTCATAATTAAAATTAACTTCGTATCGCATCTCAGAGAAGGGTTTTAGGGATGATACGTTTTAATAATGTGTAGCTGGAATTGATTTAGATATCGTCTGACAGCACTGACTTGGTCGTTATTGCAGCGTAGCCTTATTTTATACAAAATAGTGTTAACTGTTAGAAAGTACACGTAGACATATGAAGTTACGTATTGAGGAAACAACATTAGTGTTCTTACTATGAGCTGCCGCTGCGAGTTTAATTTGGATTTCTATCCCTCTTGCTCTCTCTAATATATGATGAGCGGTATGGATAAAAAGTAAACCCGCATTAAACGGCGGCAGTTCATGGTATACACAAAGAATACTATAATCTGTTCGACGAACCTTGATCCGTATGACAGCTGTCAGTTCCATACATTATCTGTCAGATTGCGACATTGTTGACAGGTCATGTATGGAACTGACAGCTGTCGTAGGGATCAAGGTTCGTCGAGCTGATTATAGTCACTATTATTTTATTCACATTAAGTTCGGTACACACTTATGCCCCGGCCACGACATTGGTCTAAGGCGACCAGCGGCGAGCGAATCCATGAGTTGCAGCGGGATGCCGATATGGGTACGAGAGGGAGCACCATACGTTTTCCGCTAAGCCGGTCACCTTAGACCGATGTCGTGGCCGCGGCGTTACTGAGTCTCCTCGTTTGAGACTGGCGGCCAATCGTGATTTTGCCTAGGGTGACTCAACAGTTACCTATATGTGCAGTCGTCCATCAAATATATCGTATCGTCCGGAGCGCTCAAAAATATCTAAACACGCATCTATCGTTACAGCAATAAAGGCGTGTTCAGATATTTTTTAACGCTCCGGGCTCGACGATATATCTGGGGTCTATTTCTCGAAAGTTTGGAACTTGTAATACAAGCGGAAGTCTCTATCTAATTAATAGTTTAAAAAGTGACTTTCGCTTGTATTACAAGTTACAAGCGTTCGAGAAACGGGCCCCTGATGGCTATTGTAGCTGTTGACTTGTAAAATTTGTGGTTAGAAAACTTCTCATGTCTACGCAACTTCTAAGTCGTACAAATATAGCTGCGCCACTATTTTCAGTGCCTGTTGGATGTATCAATGTAGTAATGGAGTGCCCTAGGTACTAAATACCAAGATATGCTTCCACTCTGACACTTTTACAGTTTAGAACAAATATTTAAAACGTAGGATAACGTATTTAATGTGAATTTTTTGTTTAGATCGTTTTTCTGAGGGAATAAAATCACAAAGTACAAAGGAAAACTGAATGGTATTTGGATACATATTGATTGTGTGATGCAAGTGTAAAAATGTATGTAGAAATTATAGTTTAGTAGCCATTATTTTACAATTTACATACATGTTTCTGTTCGAATGAAGGCCAAATTGCTGCTTTGTAATCAATTGATTTAATGTGCAGCTCATTTATTAAATGGAGATTTAAAATATCTACGGCAGATTTAAATAGTTTCGTTTTTTTCTGGAAATGTACGTAGTAATGTTATATAACATGGTATAACACTGTCAACATAAAAATAGTATGCTGTTCTTATCACATCATATTATATATAATTTTTAACAGCTAATATCGGAGCATAATACCCTAATTCTCGATATACTATTCCCAGTGTTTGGCACCCTGCTATCATCCCAATTGTTAATGATATAAGCGTAAAGAATACATATACAGGAGCAGTGTCGAACACTCGGATGTTTACATTGTAAATCTAAAATCCTTTCTGGCAAATTTATGTGCGGTGCTCGCCTGCGTCTCGTGAATTAACCCACGTCACTCGCGTCTGACTTCGCTTATGCAACAGTTGCATAAAATACTTCTAAATTCGTATTTTACCACAAAAAACTGTAAAAGAAAAATACTTGAGCTACAGTCATCCACACTATTTTCAATATTTGGCACACAGCCACACATTTTGTTTTTACTCGAATGACAAACTATTATTTATAACCACTATGAAATACGTCATTACTGTCATTAGTTTAGTTTTTTATGTAAGAGGGCAGTGACCAAGATTAAATTCGTGATATGGCCTTCATATTGAAAACATCCTATTTGTAAATATACAATGACTTATTTATTGTGAGAATACTTTTATTTTTCTAAATTTTATCTTAGGCGCTCTTTGTTGAGAGTACAGAAACTTAAATTCTGTAGGTATGCGAGTTATAAGTGGGTTCTCAAAGAGTTCAAACACAAATGAGAGTGTGGTCGCACCATCACCATCAGATATATCGAAGAGGCTACGGTTCTCAAAAATATCTGAAAATACGTTATAAACAAGGATCGGACAAACGCCCGTCATTTAGAAAAAATAACACTGTTCCGTACAGTAGAGACTTCCATATCTTATGATAGTTATGATTAAAAAAAAGGTATCTTATAAAATACTTCCTTATCTTATGATGTTAATCATAACTATCAAGATATGGAAGTCTCTACTGTACGGAACAGTGTTATTTTTTCAAAATGACGGGCGTTTGTCCGATCCTTGGTTATAAAACTTCGACAATTGAGGCGTGCTCAGATATTTTTGAGCATTCTGGCCGCGCCAATATATCTAATAGCAAATAATTACACACCTATGTCACTAGCTTCACTTTAATTTGAACACTTTGACTATCTTACTTGTATTTCAAAATATTTTATATAAATATGCGTTCGATATTAACCTTTTGTATGCCAATGACTGATAAATGCACCGCAGGTTCAACGCCAGAGGCCGAAATGTAAGTCACGGTTCACAGATCAATATAGACCTACACGCACGTGCGTAAAGTTCAAATTAAGTTTAGACATTTTGTAGTCGCGGCGTCTGAGTCACAACTTTTATACTTGACATAGCGTCGAAAAGGTTAAATATTAGCTTTAGATAAATCATCCTTAAATATCCATCCTAATAGTTGTTATCATATTAATAAATGAAGTCAACATATCGCTATACGTTTTTTGCTGAATAATATAATAGAGTCGATCACCTTTTTCTTGTCAATCGTTGCTATGCCTTGTATCGTTCTTCTGGGTCATCTTTAAAATCTCAATTTAATGGTATTATAATTAACAAAATTTACCAATTACATTCTTCAAATTTAAAATTCGAAACACTGATGCGGTCTCATTGGCCGAGCTCCCACAGCTCCGCTCCGCTCCGCGTCAGTGGAGTCGTAAAAAGGTACTATCAGTCAAAAATATTTTCGACTTTATTCCGTTGTAATAAATTCTTAAGTGGGTAGCCACTGGCATGCTTCATGTAGCAACAACTGTACAGAGTACAGTCCGGTTTGCCTCTTTCGCACTTCTGAATCCGAACGTAAGTGTGACAAGGTGACAACACGTCAGTCGTGGTTCGCAGGAAGCCCTGAGGCACTAAAGTCTATCTACTTTGAAAGGAGTAACGAAGTTTGCCACGTTATAAATATGTATACGACCCTTTCTGTACTCTCAACGAATTCATTTTCATGTCTGCTTATGGTGATTGTAGGTTTTATACTGCAGAGAGTAATGTGTATGTGATAATTGTATCTGATTAAGGTCCATTTCATTTTATTACTGTTAACCTCTAGTTTTACGGTTCGTGTTTTGTAAATAAAATTAATTTTTGTAATGTACGTTATCGTAACTGAAAATCCGCGATTAAAAGGAAGATATCGATTTATTTGTTGGTAAAATTTTGGCATAATTCAGACCCCAGCTGACATAGTACTTGTATTGACATTAGCCCGATTTTTTAACGAGGTTAGAAACAATACTTTGAAAATGATACACCATTGTCAAAGTTTACATTTTCTGTTCTGCTCATACTTGTTTCACGTGCATTGTGTGAGAAGAACGAAAACTAAATCTGTATTCTTAGAACTCGCTTATTGGTTATACTTAAATTCCATATGTTTTCTTCTGATATAATATTTTTTATGATCTGATTAAAAACTCTGACTAATGGTCAATTGTAACTCGTTAATGCTACGCTAAATTGAATGATAGATTCGTGTTACATTAATAATGAACAAGCATCTATCCCATTCATTGGCCCCATTCACACTTATGTTGCCAGTCGATTTGATTACCTAGACATGCACAATTCAATGAATTTCAGTTACTACTGATTATCGAGTTACTTTATGTCATCTGGGGTCTAGTTATTGGTTTTTAGTGCTGTGTTCCGTAGAAAAATCAGGATAGGTACTCGAAAAGATCTCATTTGATTCTTTCGTCGTATTAATTAATCATTATCGTTCACCCCTACGATAACTTAAAGAATTGTCTTATTGCTACCGATTTTTCATTTCAATCAGACTAATCAGTGAATAAGCTAGGTTCACACTGAATGAGACGCATTGCGAGTAAATTGCCGCGCTAGGCAGCTCGGTCAAAGTGGACGTGCCTGGAAAAAAGTGAGTCAGATGAGTGGTAACAGGCGGGAATAACCCTGCTTGTTTGTGCCTGGGAATTGTGGCAAGGGAATTTCACTCCCATTTCCGATCAACCCTAATGGCGGGTAGCGGCGGTTACGCTCATGCCACGCTCTCTAAAAAAGGCGCGAATTATAATGATTAGTTTGACAGCGCCGTACGATACGAAACAATGGATTTACCGTATCTTATTTATTTAGTGTCACGGGCGAACCTTTCTACACTGATTGAGCTCCCTGTTGCTGCAATTTCTCCGCAAGGTCGTTAGAGTGGACCTGGCTATTGATTAATCAGATATTTTTCTCCGGAACGCAGGAGTTTTCGTCGTTGCATTTATTTGACAATGATTGAACGAGACGAATATTTGTAGTTGTCATGTCACTGGTTACCGTGATTTCTGCTAAGACCACCTTAATGTGATTGTATTGAATGATTTTTATGACATCCATGGAGATCAGTGACGCAGTGTAGTATGATTTATGAAGATATAATGAATTCTATAGATGAAGGGTCCACGGAAAGAACATATTTAGTCCTTAAAAAATCAGAGAACATAAAAGTTGTTTTTCTTCTGAATTTTGCATTGACTAGATATATTATTTCCGTGGACGCTTCAGATATCAATTTATCAAAGTGACAGCATAGCGTCATATTTTATCAACTGGGATGTCATAAAATAATGTGAGTGGATATTTTCGTAGTCTTAGTATCCATCATGCTGGATACGCAAGGCAACGAATGATTTTCTTTCATTAGTGAACTCTATTATACAAACCTACTATCGGGGTTACACTGAAGCCCCAGTGTTACCCTAATAGACTGCACAGGAAAAACTAAATTTATTACAGGGGGTGGTATTCATTTTATAAGAAAAAATCCAAACATTATATTTGTTGCCTTGCGTATCCTATCGAAAATCGACGATACGCCACGCTACATTGTTGTTCACTGCGCAACAGAGAATTATTTTAATAATTTTATGTAATACAATCGCACTAAACCAATTGCACTACATAGGACGCTTGAAGTGCTATGTAGCGTAACGAAACGTCCACAATGAACGAAACTTCGCTACGACTAGCGTCACTTAGCACAACGTAATAAGCGAAAAAAATGGACATGCGGACTTGAAACATTATGTTGTCGCATATTTCGTCATGTTATAGTGTCGCTGTTAGCAAATACCCAGTTCTAAAAGTAAGAATTTGGGTCTTATGTCGTAGCTGTAAGGTTGTAAAATATTAACAAACGTTATTATGTACAGTAAACTTACACAGCATCATATAATCCTTACAAATAGTATTTGCTAAGTACGGTACACTTTCGGTACGAGTAGATTAAAAATTTGTAATGAATCGATAAATTTCAGGACCAAAGCATTATTTCGGCTTTTGCTGCTACGGGGCAGTGCGCGATCATATAAACATTGCCCCATATAATTATTTATTAAACATTAATTGTTGCATATAATCGTTAATGGTATGCGATTTAGTATAAAACTTAGTTAAAGAGCCATGTTCCAGGATTATTTAAAATGTGAGTTTGATCGAACATAATGTTTAATGGAATGCATGCGGAATTATTGTTAAGTCACCATCAGTAGCCTATAATAAAGCTTACAATTAGAATGTACAAGCGAAAGCCTTTCAGGAATTAGGGATTGTAAATAGTAATTGTAAGTTTTATTCATCCTTTGAACGCTAAGAAACCGTGAATCTTATGGCCGCCGTGTATTTTTCGCAGATGAGAGCTTGTATGGATCATTCTCAAAAGAGACGTCTGCGGCTTATATACCGCGACCTATTTAATTTCATACAAAATATATGGACAGGGCGGCGGTACTTAGACTCAGCCACAGATACATTTTCTAAGATTGGCCGGCATATGAACGGAACATTTTTTTAATTTATTAAAACCAAATCATACCTTTATCTTGTATTAGACTAACGAGGTGAGCTAAATATTGATTGTCTGACATATCAGCCTACGGCGGTCAAAAGGTTAAAAGCGTTGTGAGTAGTCAGTATAAGCCATACTTGATGATTATAGTTTTGGTTTATACTGACATCGTATGAGTCATATTTTAGAATACGACAAATGGCGTTCAAGAGGTTATTCTGATATTTTCTGCACTTCGGTTGCTAAAATGTCTGATGGTGACTAATAAATAATTCTACTGTGATTTAGTCCAGGATTAAATAGTGGTTTTATTGCCCTTTGGTTGCCTTTCATTCGTATCAATTTGGTTGCCATATTGGATTAAAACTGCTCCTAGCTTTTAAAATACTTGAAACTTAGTACAGTAACTGAACACCATCTCTAGCAAGAAGGACTCGCGTCCATACATTATGTTTAAATAATAAAACTGGTGGGAGCACCCTCAGCTACACGTCTCTTTTTGATCAATACAATCGAACAGAGACGGGTAGCTGCGAGTTGCTGTCAAACACAAGATGTGCTTGTGGGGCTGGTCAAAAATATACCTAGCTACGGAACCTTTATGAATACCGAAACCTTTCCACCAGGTTTATTTGTTCACTATTGTATAAATTAATGTATGTCTAGAGAAAAGTCCCATTATTGGTCCTATACCTATAGATCATAATAGTAGACAAATACTCGAGTAGTGCGGCCAGCCACGTCATTCGCCTTACACTTCCCTATACAATTCGTATGCTGAAGTGTAAGGCTAACAACTTGGTTGACTGTACCTACCGATCTATAAATCAAATGTCCAATTGGCCCGTTGAAAGAAAGCTCTAGGCTACCAAAGGACTAATAAAATATCGTTCAGTAATAACGTGATCTTCAAAGGTTACCGTGTCACATATTGTAATAAAATATAGCGAAAAGTAGACTTGAAAAACGGAATATTTACTGAAAGGGTTTAGCAGGCTTACCGAACAAGTGCTGCCTTTCCCCACGGATGAGGTCAATATTTTAGGTGGTGTACTAGCAGGAACTAAGAATACTCCATGCTTAATATCAGCTCTAGATCTTCTTTTGTTTCAGAGTTATTCAAGATAATGTAAAATATACAGGGTGCCGTTGAAAGTGGCATATTTCGTAAACTGTTCAAGTTAGATCAACCAAACAAAATTGTGTTTGATAACAATAAAATAAACTACAAAATGCATATTTTTAACCTGCATCTTGTCCTTATTTTTCATAATAAAAAAAGGTTTCTTGTTTTTTTTTCCATATTTTTTTATATTTCACGCGGAGGTACACCTACAAAAAAAATATACATACATAGCCACTAATGTCCACTGTATACATAAATAAAAATTTTTCCGTAAATCATCGTGCGTCATGCCAAAAAAAAATTTTTTTCTGAAGTAGTCGTTACTGGCATACAAATAAAGTACCAGTGCAGTGTGAACATAAGTTAGTGTGTAGGTATACAATCTCTCGACACTTACCGCACAAAATATCATTGACGTAAATTGACTTATTAGTACATTTGCTTTATAAAAGAGAGATAAACATTTGACACATAGTATTGTTTTCTACATTTGATTTGTTGCATTTTCTGTAGGAAAATGGAAAAAATTAAGTGTAAGTCTTGTGAAAAAACGTTAAAAAATATATGTGGAAAGAAAAAATGCATACAAACTGGACAAGAGGCTGATTATACAGGGTGTGGCCTGTAACAGGAGCAAAAAATCAAATGGAAGACTCCTCTGACTGCCTCTAGTTATTCGCAAAAGGTCCCAGTGTTTTAAAGTTATCCATTAAGGAGAAACAGTATGTTAAAGTGACGACCTATGAGTGATGTATCTAGGTATCACAACATTGTACCTTATTAATGATTAAATATATTGGTAGTTCAGTGGACATAAAACTAAATGAGCTAAAAATTTTTTTTGAACTCATGTTTTTTTAACTGGTTTAGCAAAAAAAAAAATTTTTTTTTGTATTACACCGATTTAACTTTTTTGGTATAAGTCAATTTACGTCAATGATATTTTGTGCGGTAAGTGTCGAGAGATTGTATACCTACACACTAACTTATGTTCACACTGCACTGGTACTTTATTTGTATGCCAGTAACGACTACATCTAAAAAAAATTTTTTTTTAGCGTGACGCACGATGATTTACGGAAATATTTTTATTTATGTATACAGTGGACATTAGTGGCTATGTATGCATATTTTTTTTGTAGGTGTACCTCCGCGTGAAATAAAAAAAAATATGGAAAAAAAAACAAGAAACCTTTTTTTATTATGAAAAATAAGGACATGATACAGGTTAAAAATATGCATTTTGTAGTTTATTTTATTGTTATCAAACACAATTTTGTTTGGTTGATCTAACTTGAACAGTTTACGAAATATGCCACTTTCAACGGCACCCTGTATATTTTACATTATCTTGAATAACTCTGAAACAAAAGAAGATCTAGAACTGATATTAAGCATGGAGTATTCTTAGGTCCTGCTAGTACACCACCTAAAATATTGACCTCATCCGTGGGGAAAGGCACCTCTTGTTCGGTAAGGCTGCTAAACCCTTTGCTCTAAATACATATCAATTTCTGGAACCGCAATGTTTGATCTCTACATTGAATTTATTGCAGCCAACCATCGGTAAAACGGTCACACTTTTTAAATTATCGCTAGTCCTTTGGGCTTTCGTATAAAACTATTTATTTAGAAGCCTAGGCGTTCATAGTGCACAGTAAAAAGAGGGGATATTCAACATACGTGGTAAGAACTTGACAGAGTATATTGTAAATATGAAACGTTTATGTAATAATTTTATTTCAATTCTGCCAACAGCCGCGTGTTTATAGCATTGAGCCGTCAATTAGATATACACGCATTCTTATATTCCTTGAAATAACATTTCTTAAATGAATAAAATACGAAGTCGTAGGTGAACGTAGACTGTAACGATGACTATTTTTTATCTCTCGATGGATAACCATCAAACTAATTTATACACAAATTAAAGTAAAAAATAGATTTACCTATTGGCATGTTGTGTAAAATAAATAAGCTTACTATACATAATGCTATTATTATGATGTCACTAGTTAAGTAAGCAATATAAATATAAGGTAAATACGACGTCAAGTTTTATTTTATTTTTTCCTTTACCTAATCACAAATGGTTAGCTTATTATCATGAAATCACATACATAATATAATATTGTCTGTGCCTCATATATTACGATATCTACTTTATTTTAATATAATTGGGACAATGCTTTAAAAATACGTGAACGTCACAATATATATATTGTGTCAATACAACTATATAATATAATTATACAGGATGAAAATTCATTCGTGGTAAATATAATATTATGTTTTTCTAACACTAAATAATTAACAAATAAACTTGAATGCCCGGAAAATAACTGAAATCAAGCATTTTTCTACTTTTGTGATAAACGTAACCACAAGAACCGTAAAAACTAAATAAAAAACTGATTGATTTTATAGTTTTCTCAGGGCATTCAATTTAATTTGAGTTAGAAAAACCATTCCTGATAAATGTTTCAATTTCACCCTGTAAATAAAGACAACTTGAGATAAATACTGAACAGCACAAATTAAAATAATGTGCTCTTATCAAGTTACCTATCATATAAGTATGTCGTGGTCGCCATAAGTTTGATTCAACGGCCGTCATCACCGCCATACAAATAATAATAGCAATGTCCCTGGACATTCAAATGCCATTCGGCTAAATATTGAGTAGGACTCGCGGAGTTTTAAATAATATACAACAAATATATTCCAGAATCCACAAAGCTTTCTCGAATAATTGGGAAATGGTGATGACGGTGGTCGAAACGCTGTGAAATTCACCCTGTTGTCGTCGCGATAGGGAATGGTGAAACAAGCCCTAAGTTATAAATAAGTCGATATACATAGATATTATCAGCGACACCGACAATAAAGAACCGCAAATCCCGATCAATCCATTCAAATTAGGCTAAAAACGTTTCCAACCTATTACGCAGAGCTTAGTGGTTGTCGACAACTTCAGTCTTCAGTTTTGAAGCGAGGGCTTTGCGTAGTTGCATGGCATCTGGTGTTGGAGGCGGTGGTGCTCCGGCCAAAGCGGCTTGTGCGACCCGAGCGGAGCGGGGCCTTGCTGGGCCCGAGCCTTCTCCTGTGATGTAAAGGTAGATGTGAGCAGCCTTGCTGTGAAGGTGGGAGGCAAGCGCGCGAGAGGCAAAGGTCGAAACTCGAAACCTTTCACTTCTAACGGACGCCGCTCACCGCACAGATCGGGTGGCATCATTATTACTCTCATACGAATTGAAATCTCGTAAGAAAGATATTATACAGGGTGTTACACCATCCATTGAAAGCCTTGAACGGGGTGATTTGGTAGATTACTGAACAACTTTTATTATAGAGGTAGGTAACCAAGAAATCTCCAAAAAAAATTGGTCGTTTCATACAAAATGTCGTTATCGATCGGTTAAAATGTATGAAAAAGACAGTGTGGGTAGATTGCATAGGCGCTCTCGTAGTCTCCACACTCGTGTTCACGGTATAGTGCCACAATTTGTTCACGAGTGGGGAGCGGCCTTTCAGTGAAAAAGAAGTCAATAGTAAGTTAGATTTTACCTCTGTACATACATAAATTGTAGTTTTGAAGATAAATAGGTGATAAAAAAATAGTAAATAGAATTGCATATTTCCACAGTAAAAATACGGATTTTCCACCGTAAAAACCTGTTCACTCTTTCCTACCTTTGCCTTCCGACCCGATTTCGGCAGCGCCCAGCCTCTTCTCTCGAACCTGCTTCTTGAGAGCTAGGAGCTTGTCTCGCTGTTGCTTCAAGTACTCTTGACGCGCGCGAATCTCTTCTTCGCTCACCTAGAGACACAATTTTAATCTCTAGAAAGTAGAAATTCACTGCGTCGATACGTAGGTATAAAACAAGGAGGTTGGAACTCTTTGGGCGCCTATAGAGAGACGGCGTAACAGACAAAACTCGTGCCGCGCATATGCGTTTTACGCATATGTGCTGTCAGTACCTCTCGGGACGTCATGGGTATATAAACTATAAAAATATACCAAGAATACTACATTGCTCTGTAATCTGGTGCAGGAACCAGTCTACGTACGTTAATAAACAAAATTCAAACGTTTCCTATCACAGGTAAGTAAAAAAAGTTATATTAAATTCAATATAAAATTAGTATGGGCGAGAGACATAGTGAAGAGACACGACGCTGAATTTGTTATCGATAGTCTATGTAAACTCTTACAACTAAACGGTGTTAGTAGAAATTCAAAATTTGTTCCCGAGTTACGGACGTTTCCTATGTATAAGTAAGTATAATTATGTGTATTTCTCTATTTAAGTACATATATATATCGTTGCCTAGCACCCATAGTACAAGCTTTGCTTAGTTCGGGGCTAGGTTGATTTGTATGAGACTGTCCCCCAAACATTTATTTATTTATTTATATTTAGCAATAATATAATATTTATCTAGAGTGCAGACAATGAAGCAACTGTACAAAAACATATAGTTTAAGAAATTCTGACTTAATTTTTAGATTTCCTATAGAACCATGAGTCAGAGAACGCTGGATAACGGCGACTGGGAAGTTGAACTGGTTTCCGCAAAAACACGACACAATTTGTTCCGACCACTTCCAAAATGACTGTTTTGTAAAAACAAATCCAAGATCTATATTGTCATCTAATGCCTGTCCAACTTTAAAACTACATCCTGCGTTTGACAAGGTAAGTTAGCTTTGCTAAATAATTTTATTATGTTTTAAAAGTGAAGTACCTTTTAAAGGATTTCTGATGTTATCTGTTAATACATATTAATTTAAGTATGTAATTTCCAGGTGTTTCGTGTCCCAAGTAACCCATCTGATAATCTTTCAAGAAAACGTAAAACGGTACAATTTACGAATTTAAAAATATCTTTGTACATCTAGTTAATCTGTCCTCGTATATAATACCTAAATTACCTAACCATCTAAACTCCTTACAGTTGATCGTTTAATTTTAGTTCCCATTTATAGTTACAATTTTAATTTAAGCACCTATGATATACCTACATTTTCTTTTTGCGTTTTATAACGTAATATAAGTAGATATCGTTTGCACACCTTGAACAAACAAACCAATGCAAAGGTAACATATACAGGGTGGTCCAAACCTTGACGTCAAAAAATTTTTTTTAGATTCCTCACGTCATGGGCTATCAGAATATACCCCATGTATGTTAGCCGATTTTTTGTAGTTTTCGAGTTATGAATTTTTGAAAATTTTTTTCTTTGAGAAATTCTGGAGTGAATAAATTTTTTTATAAAAAAAAATATTGGGTTTTTTTAATAGTTTATTTTTGTAAAAGTATTACTACAAATAAAGCATTTACTGACAAACAAATTAACGTCCTCACTTTGATACAAGTAGGATAAAAAAATACCAAATTCAAAATTTTACGTTAAAAACGCATCAAAATAGCATTAATGTACGTAAATAAAAAAAGTAAAACTTATCCCAAGGATTTTTGGTATTCTAAAGCCTGCCCTAGACTTTAAGCCTTCGTAAAAGCAAAAAAAAAGTGATACTTAATGATGAGGATTTTTCGGAGTAGTCGGTCAAATAAACTTAAAAAAAACTTCTAAATTTTTAATTTAAAAATAAAGTAAAATTTCGTATAATAACTACACAAATTGAGTTTTTGTGGTATTTTCTGTCTTTGTTTATTGATAAGAACAACAAAACAGACGAAATTTTACTTTATTTTTAAATAAAAATTTTTAAAGCTTTTTTTTAAGTTTATTTAACCGACTACTCCGAAAAATCCTCATCATTAAGTATCACTTTTTTCTTGCTTTTACGAAGGCTTAAAGTCTAGGGCAGGCTTTAGAATACCAAAAATCCTTGGGATAAGTTTTACTTTTTTTATTTACGTACATTAATGCTATTTTGATGCGTTTTTAACGTAAAATTTTGAATTTGGTATTTTTTTATCCTACTTGTATCAAAGTGAGGACGTTAATTTTTTTGTCAGTTGATGCTTTATTTGTAGTAATACTTTTACAAAAATAAACTATAAAAAAAACCCAATATTTTTTTTTATAAAAAAATTTCTTCACTCCAGAATTTCTCAAAGAAAAAAATTTTCAAAAATTCATAACTCGAAAACTACAAAAAATCGGCTAACATACATGGGGTATATTCTGATAGCCCATGACGTGAGGAATCTAAAAAAAATTTTTTGACGTCAAGGTTTGGACCACCCTGTATAACTTAAGACCGCCTGTTGTTTAACCTCTGTCTAGCCTTACCCTTAACTTATTTAACTTTAACCTTAAAGCTAACAACTTAATGTAAGTAGGTACTTATTGTAAATACAGGGTGGTCCAAACCTTGACGTCAAAAAATTTTTTTAGGTTCCCTACGTCATGGGCTATCAGAATATACCCCACGTATGTTAGCCGATTTTTTGTAGTTTTCGAGTTATGAATTTTTGAAAATTTTTTTTTGAGAAAATCTGGAATGAAGAAATTTGTTGATAAAAAAAAAACTATTGGGTTTTTTAAATATTTTCTTTTTGTAAAAGTATAACTAAAAATAAAGCATTTACTGACAAAAAAATTAGCGTCCTCACTTTGATACAAGTAGGATAAAAAATACCAAATTCAAAATTTTACGTTAAAAATGCATCAAAATAGCATTAACATACGTAAATAAAAAAAAAAACATATCCCAAGGATTTTTGGTAATGTAAAGACTGCCTTAGACCTTAAACCTTCTTAAAAGCAAAAAAAAAGTTATACTTAATAATGAGGATTTTTCGAAGTAGTCGGTCAAATAAACTTAAAAAAGCTTAAAATTTTAAAGTAGTAAAAAATTACTTGAATAACTACACAAATTGAGTTTTCGTGGTATTTTCTGTCTTTGTTTATTGATAAGAACAACAAAACAGACGAAATTTCACTTTATTTTTAAATAAAAAATTTAGAAGTTTTTTTTAAGTTTATTTGGCCGACTACTCCGAAAAATCCTCATTATTAAGTATCACTTTTTTTTGCTTTTACGAAGGTTTAAGGTCTAGGGCAGTCTTTACATTACGAAAAATTCTTGGGATATATTTTATTTTTTTTATTTACGTACATTAATGCTATTTTGATGCGTTTTCAGCGTAAAATTTTGAATTTGGTATTTTTAATCCTACTTGTATCAAAGTGAGGACGCTAATTTTTTTGTCAGTAAATGATTTATTTGTAGTCATACTTTTACAAAAAGAAACTGGTTAAAAAACCCAACAGATTTTTTTTATGAATAAATTTCTGCATTCCAGATTTTCTCAAAAAAAAAATTTCAAAAATTCATAACTCGAAAATTACAAAAAATCGGCTAACATACATGGGGTATATTCTGATAGCTCATGACGTGAGGAATCAAAATAAAAATTTTTGACGTCAAGGTTTGGACCACCCTTTTAAAATGAGAATGTTTGAATAGCTTTTTTCAAGTAACATTTTTAGTCAAATAACTGTTGGTTTTAATCTGTCGATAAAAATATCGAGCCATACCACAACACTATTTACATTAACATGTCAAAATTACCTGACACGGTCAATTTCTATGAAAATGACAGCCAAGGCCGCCTCTATCTCTAAGGTTACACACTAAAGAGGTCCGTGCTCTGTGGTATAAAACAACGGTGGACAGGGGCGATGCGTCAACAGTAGCCGTACCATGAGCTACCGCCACGTTATTAACGAGGACTTACATTCTATCCGGCTTGCTCGCACCAACACTATGGATAGAAAGTAAGTCAGCAGCGGCAGGTCATGGTATGCCTATCTACTCTTGACACACATATATTGTGATGAAATGATTTAAATGTATGTTTACTATGTTATTGACGGTGTATGATTAATATCAATAAATGTCTTGTCTTGTCTTGTCTTGTCTTGTCATATATGACAACGGCTACAGGACTGAATGCCTTCTGCTGACAGACATGGTTGCTTCCAATTTTCGTAGAGCCCCTATCCCCTACAGCATATTTTGCCTTTCTGAACAGGCAGGTCCTCTCAGCAGTTCTCCGTGAAATATATTATGCTAGGCTAGAGCGATCATGGGTTACTCAATGTTGGTACAGTGTACGTCATATACTTTGTAGAATTCAAAGGAGCCCAATAGTTCGGTAGCTACACCATATAGTGTAACAAACTATTTGTCTACTTTGGCTGTTACAAGTTTTTAATGCTGACTGTACATTTAAACTCCCTACCTCCACTTTTTTCGGGGCAGGCTTAGGCGGTTCCAATATTGTTGGTGCCGGCGGATTAGCGGCTTTCTCTACGGCATCCTCCTTCTTTTCAAAACTTTGCAGCTTGGACACTTTAGTTAAAAGGGTTTGCTTTTCAGCCACCACTTCTTCAGGAGGGACACTCACGACAGCATTATCTTCAAAATCTTCCAGTTGTAATCTATAAGTAAGACGGGAATGCGTGGAGTCACTGTAGAAGATTTTTTATCCAAAAATATTCAGATAATTGCGAACCTAATGCTCAGTCAAGACCGAAAGGGAACTGTCTTTGTCGCTCTAATAAAAAAAGTGAGACAGAAAACTACGTTTTAAAATCTGAACGCTATCTGGCGTGTTCTGGCTTTCAAGGACCAGTTAATAAGCGTGCTTACCTAAATAGTTCTAATGAATCATATTTTTCACGGGACTAGTCTAAGCAGTACTCAAACAGCTCAAACATTCTCGTAGAAAGATACAATCAATGGTACCTAGTTATATCTAATAAAGCATAGCAGGGCATTTTCGCGAGAAGAGATCCAAAAAAAATTTTTTAAGGTAGGTAAATTTAATGTTTTTCTTACTCAGAATAACGAGTTCTTTCAATCTAGGAGAAAAAAAGTACAAGAAAAAAACGGTCCCACATTTTTCATACATTTTACATGCTCTCCACTTTGTAACCGCTGTACAAAGTGTTTGAAAAACGGTTACGTAATAGAAACAAAAAGTTGGGACACTTTTTTTCTTCTAGTAGGATCGAAAGAGCTCGTGATTCTGAGCAGGAAAAACATAAAATTTACCTGTTTCAGAAAAATAAGTTTTTGGATCTCTTCTCGCGAAAATGCCCAGCAAACAGTTGAGCTCACTTTTTAATTTCGGTCATCACGTCGTCAGCATCTGGCCAGTCTCCACTGTCATCGCTTCGTGAAGTCTCTAGATCTTCCGACACAGTTGAAAATATGCTAGGCAATGCTCCAAAGCGCCTTTCTATCAACTCTAACGCCTGAAAACAATATGGTTTAGACCGGGCCTGCTACCGCGAACACCAAAGTTCGCAAAGTTCTACTAACGCGAACATCGAAATTCGTTGGTGAATTTAGAGGATTCGTCTGTTACTCCAACAAAGGCACCATTAGAATGCCTAAGACAATTCCTCGAAATTGCGAATTTGAAATGTTGTGCCACATCATTACTAGTTTAGGTAGCTACATGCATCCGATCGTCAGCTAACTGAGACAAGTACCTACGCTTATGATCGTCGCATGGTTTTCATTTATTGTTATTGCCGTCACGTTCTTGCAAGTATGCAAGTGGGAATAAGGTGAAATAAACGGTAAACACGGGACTATTACAATTTTAAGCCACCGGCTTGGCACTGCCAAGTTGGCAGTACAGTACTATGTTAGTCAAGGGCTAGACCCAATCTTGAAGTATGGAGTTACCGCGACATTAAATAGGAACCTTTTTTACCTAAAGTAAACGGACGACCTTCGTACCTATACTAGTTAAACCTACCTACATAATTGTATTAGAGTGTAGGGTGCCGGATTATTACTAACCTGCAGCTGCAGTTCCACATTCTTGTGCGTCATCATCTTAACAAAGATATCATAGTCGTTAGCTGCCCAGATCTGCTCAAACAAACGACGGTGAAACTGTGCGGGTAGTCCCGCTAGGTCTCGAGCAGACAACCGACACGCAGCTTCGAATTGGTCCGCGGAAATGCCGATATCGTCCATGAACGACCCGAGCATCACATCTACCTGTTATTTTGTTCACATTTCACATTAGGATTTATTGATAATTGATTAAATGATGACTCTTTTGAGGTTCGCCGCACCGTTGTAGCGACTGATAATGTCATAGTAGATGGCATACCACTTACACGTCACGCGCACGTGCATGACACGCAAGCGGTGTGCCATCTAATATGACATTTACATACGCTACAACGCGTACGCGTGCGTTCTGTATACGCATCCGGCGTGGGTGGGCCTTTAGCACGTCTACAATGAGGAACCTTTCGTATGACATTAGATCAACAAAAGCGCGAATTTTGACGTTTTTGTTAAGAGGTATTTTACTGTATCGATCTACTTTTACTATCTATGTATGTACTTTTAAATGTAGATCCGGATAGACTTACCAGGTTTCGATATTCATCATGAATCTGCTTATATTCTGGCCTGTCCAAGACATCTCCATTGTCAGTAGGTTCAAAAGCTGTTTGAGAAATGAACCACAAGTAAGGGGTAAACACAGTTACTTATTTTCAGAGTAGCTTAATTAGTTTTAATAGGATAGATTACTTACGCAGAGATTTCTCTTCTATAAAAGTTTGCAATGGAACATTCCACACAGGACCATGAAGAAACCCCACAAGAGAGTCAAATACCCATGCATTGCCATCTGAACTCTCCGTCGACATGGCTAATTAATATTGAGTCTCTTTTTCAATTACAGATTTTTGAGTAGGTAGTGTCGCTGCACTCCTAGAATAATTTCACGCTAATGTGTATGTTTTGTAATCGAAGTTGTTATGGTTACCTTCTGTCTGATATTCGTAGGATATATTGTATTTCTAGGGATTTGAGGAAAAATATTACCTTACTTATAACAAATTAACAATGAAAATCACATTAACAAGATAACAATCATTATTTTAGTGAAAGAAATTTGAGTATAATAATCAAAATCTTTCGAAAAGTTCCAGCAGTTTTTTCTGTCCTGCTTAAACTTAACACAGACGTATTTTTCTACTTCCGGATAACATGAGTCCAAAATGAATATGTAGAAACAAAGATGTCCATTAATTATCTCAGTTTTGCATTCTTATAACAAGCTCAACAATCTTCAGTTATGAGCTGTGAATGAGTTTGTTTTGAAGTGATTTCAATATTTTACTCTCTCTAAATCATTACTTTGAATTCTGTAGGATGGTGTCAGCACATAATGAATCATAGGGTTAGGTCTGTTAGATTTAATTTTGTTTATAAACTGTACAAATAAAAAAAAAACACTTTCACATTCATGAAACAGAAAAATGCGTCTTTCTTCTGTCAAACTGACATTACTGACATTACAGAGCTATCAAACTGACAGAACATGTATTGACCATGATCAATGTTTTCAAAACAAATTGCGGAATGAATGAATATCAATTAATTATCTTTATATGAATGCAATACGTTTAATAAGGATACATAATGCATGGAGACATGCCGATGTCGAAGAGCGACAAAACGCTAAAGTACGAAAACGTTAACGGTGTCATGTTATCATTGCGAGTGGACGGAAGAAACAGCTCACCAAAATCAAGACAATTTACAATATCTTATAGCAGTAACAATGATCAAAGAAAAGGGAATTGGTCCTTAGTCTCCCTATTTGTAGCCATATTAGCCAATATAGTATTTTTGCTTTACGTACGCATTAATTTGACTATACTTGTAGTGATAGTTACAGTTTTATCATTTATTGTATTTTTTTGGGTGACACACAGTGTTCAGTCAGGTATGTTTATTACTTTACTGTTAAAGTATAAGGTTGTTATTAGAAAATCAAAATTGGTATAATATTGCAATTACTGACAACTTAACCCTCTGCCGCTGAGTGGATGTCTCACAGTCCCATTTTCGACTTGACTTTTGATAATAAAACACATGTCACGTGACCGACAGTGGCTGAGGGTTTAGTTTAGACTTGTAGTTCGTTTGACAACACCACCATTATGTATGTTGATTTTCATAAACAGTTTATTTTCAGAGTCACTTATAGTTATTCCAACTGTGGGTATACAAAGCTCAGTGCAGTATGTGGTTGGGCGGGAAGATAACTTTGTTCCATGGTCTAATGTAGATGACATCATTATAAATGAGGCCATAAAGTTGGTAAGTAAATGATATTGTTTCTTACCTCAACTTGGCGATTGATGGAGATTGCTGAGGTTAACTTAAGGTCTCCCAAAATCTATCAAAACTTTCACATTTCAAAGACAAATCACACCATATAAGAGTTATAGTTCGTGAAATATAAATTGGTAACTTTCTACCTACATTATAGTAGAAATAAACCTTCAATTTATATTTCTCGAACTATAAAGTATTAACTTTATTATTTGTTTATTGCATAGAAATATTTTGTCTGACTGAATTTCGTTGAATCGGCATCTATAGGTTTGGGGAAACTCTAAGTCAATTTGATAGAGTGTTATCAGGTTTATTTGTTACTCAAATCAACCTAGTCCTAAAGTAAGCACAATGGGCAAAACTCATAACGGGGGTGTTTACGGGACACTTTGGGGTCAAAACTCTCTTGGCCAAAATGGGTCTTCTTGACAGCATAGACTGTAGAATGTGTGGCGAGGAAGAAGAGACAATGAAACACTTGATGTGCGAATGTCATGCCCTCGCCAGACAAAGGATGAAAGACTTCGGAACCGGCTATCTGGAACCGAAGGAGGTCAAAACGCTACCGCTAGGGTGCATCCTCAAACATATTGAGTTGATAGAACAATCCCTGGGGTAGGCGAAACAGGGGGCAATTACACAAAAGATCCCAATGGGTCGAAGTGTATCCGTAAGGGCCCCGCAAATAAGATAAGATAAGATAAGATAAGCACAATGGGCTAAAGTGTTCTAAGAATGCCGCACTGCAGGAGATCTTGTAGAGTGTAGACATTTTAGAGCAATTCAGTGTTCATATGTTTCTTTGAATATTAATTAGTATACTATGTAACTTTGTGCTAGTCAATATTTATCTTATCTTTGTTTTCTTGTTTCAGAATCGTGTTTTGTATTTCCTCACTCTGTTGGTCAAAGTCAATAGCGAATGTGAACCAGTCAAGTTAATACCGCTATTCAAGGTATTTGTTACTTTTGCACTAATAATATAGAAAAGAGAAACATTACGCAAAATTATGCTATTTAAATTATCTTATCATGCATGTAATCGATGTTAGTAAACAGCCCATTAAGGAAAGGGGTTATAACACCAGAAAATGCATGCTTGCATAGTTTAAGTAGCATAATTTTGCATAAAACCAGGGTAACTCATGTGACCGTAACCATGGCAATAACAGACAGAAAAAAGTTGATTTATCCACGTAAATTCTGTAAAACTTAATATTGTAAGTAATATGGTGTAAAACCATAAAAACACAATACAGAATTCAGATAAAGTCCATCCATTCAATCTATAAGTCATAGCAAATTAATCTCTATAACCCAATTAAACCTAATTAGTACACGTATTTTGAATTGTCTTCACACAAGTACAGTCAAGAGCAAAAGTAAGTGATCACCTTGTGCCTTATCACCAAGGAATAAGGTCTATAATCGAACAAGAATGATGACTTACTTTTGCTCTTGACTGTACATGGGTGAATCAACTTTTTTCTGTCTGATGTTATTACAATGGTTACGGTCGCCTGAGTCACGCTGGTTATATGCATAATTATGATACCAGAAAAATGCATGTTTGCATAGTTTAAGTATCATAATTATGCATAAAACCAGCGTGACTCAGCCGCCCGTAACCATAGCAATAGGTAACAGACAGAAAAAAGTTAATACACCCACATTGTTCACAAAAAAAAATAGGTTTGTAACCACAAAAACTCTTTGAAACAGCACAGCAGGCCTAGCCAAGATGCCATTTTTAACCGACTTCAAAAAAAGGAGGAGGTTCTCAATTCAACTGATTTTTTTTTTTTTTTTTTGTTGTATGTATGTTACCTGATATCTCCGAGAATAGTGAACCGATTCTAAAATTTCTTTTTGTGATCGAACGTGTACTACCCCGAGATGGTCCCATTGGCACCAAGTTGGGGTCTGATGATGGGATCCTGGAGAAATCAAGGGATCTCTTCAAATGTTATAGGTACATGTATGGCGCTTTTGGTAATTTTCATTCATTTACAAGAATTTGCATTCAGAAAGTAGGATTTGAGGAAACCAATGATGGAAACAGATCGGGGATCTTTGAGAAATCGGTTGAAGTCGGTTTTTTATTCAATTGTATAATCATAAGTGGTAAGTCACGTGACCATAATAATGTATGTAAACAGTCACGTGACTTTTCGTCCGAATCAACTGGAGAATGGCATTTTGGCTAGGCCTGCAGATGGAACAAGCAACATAGTTATTATTTGATTGAATAATCTCGTTTCAGTACACCAAGCCACGGCTTCTGATGCTGGAGAGCATCTATAAGGAGATCCAAGACCTGTTAACAGCACAGGTGGTTGGAGCGGGGGACGCTGGAGACTAAGTACCTTATCATCATCATCATCAGCCTATGTTAGTCCACTGCTGGACGCAGGCCTCTCCTATTAACTATGCGTATAGGCGCAATAAGGAGGTAAATGCCCATAATCGCCACGCTGGGCAAGCGGATTGGCGATCGCAGTAATGTGTCCACCATGATGACGCTGCTGCCCATCATCAATCTTGTAAAATGGTCAGTGACACTTCAATCCCTTAGTCGACTCTTACGACACCCGCAGGAGGAGTTGGGGTGGTGACAAATGTATTCTTACTGCCGTCACCACACGGCAAATAAGTACCTATTGTGATTGATTGCTTGCAAATCCTTGACTGTTTCTGGCATTTTACCCTTACAATTTTCATACAAATTCACAAAGCCATAAATAAAGACAAAAAGTATTAGGAAATTATTATTTATTTATCTGTTTAGTTAGCTGTGTTAAGAATACAGTATTATATATTGTACCTTTTTATCAAATCATGTTGTTCTAGGGTTATCGTTTTATTATTTCTGGGTGCTGATTGGTAATTTAAAATAATGCAATAGATTATACCCAGTCATTGTTGAGATTTACTTTAATCTACCACCTACCACTTACGTGTATTTACCAGTAAAGGACATTATACTGGCGTGCTAAGTAAAAAAGACGCATCTCCCATAGAACTACTATAGGAGATGCGTCTTTTTTACTTAGCATGGCAGTATAGTGATGTTACAATCTCAAAAAATAATCCAACTTGCTCATTGCCGATAAATGTGAAAATTGAAAAAAAAAATGTTTTAAAATCACATGGAGTGTCTAGAACTAGACTGAATCAATAAAATTTTATGGTTTAACCCTTCAATGCATGACTTGACAAAGATTTATTCAAATTTGAATTCTAACATGTTGTCAATAGGGTCGAAAGTACGTGATGCATATATACATCACTATGCATTTAAGGGTTAAGTGACTGTAGTATATAACTAGTTCCCACCGTGTAAGTAAATAGGATTATGGTTTATAGTAAAAACTTTTATTTCTTGATAAATGCCTGTGATGGTTGCCATTATTAGAAAAATTGAAGGGATTTGGTTACATTTTAGCCGAATATTTATTATTTGTTAGAAAATTAATAATAGGTATACACAATATTAAGTTTAAGTGGTTTTCTTGGTGGTAATCAGCATGTACATTATATATAAAAGCAACACACCTAAGCATCTAATAAACTGTTTGTATAAAAAAATATTTCTATCTTCGTCTGCGCTCAAATTCTTATTATTTAAATACAAAATGGTTCTAGAACGATTTCAACGGTTTGGATACCTACCTATATTAATATTAAGTATTTTACTCTTTGGTACTTTTCGACTAATGACGTGAAATAGAGCCCAAACGTGGTAGATATAGCCCATATTTTTAGCTGACTGTAGGTTAAGAAGGTACTACACCTAACTAGTAATAGTTAATTTCTAACTATATTTAAGTAAAAAAATTGCTGTCTCAAGTATTTTATACCTACTGTACCTACAGTGTTGCATGGAAAAATATCCTTAAAAAAAATGTATATGCTAAGTATGTAATACAATACCTATATATTAGTGTATTTATTTATTTAAAAACACAAGAAAAAAGTATGAAGACAGTAAAGATAAATTATAAATACAAAATTTGCCCCAGGTCTTGCTGGGGAGGTAGAGTGCCCAGAAGGCTAGCCGCATTGCCGCGCTGGACTGCTATGCTGAGTCTTTGCGCGAAATACTGGCCAGCCCTCTGGTCACCCGACGCGTCTATAAGGCGCTTGGAAATGTCCTTATAGAGGCGACGTGCACTTGGCGCCCACGGCCCCAAAGTTTCAACCCCAAACGTCGCAAAGATGTAGCTGCTACCGAGGGCAGCATATTTGCAACGCTTGAGGTCTTCTGCTAAAGATGCCGCCGCACCAGCACTAACTCTGGTGCTTGGAATATGGGACGGCGCCAGGGTATCTATAGTCCTATAGTTGACTAAATATTCGATGTACAGGAATTAAACCAAACAATAAATGTAATACAATACTTTATTTTGTGTTTAATGTAGTTATATCCTTTAGGTAAGGGCTGATACCGACATAAATGTAAAAAGAAAAAGTGTGTTTTATCCTTTTAAGTGAAAACTGCTGGAATCACATAAGGAAGTAATGCTGAAACAAATAGATTAAATATTAGTCCCTATTTTACAGGAGGATGATTTTTAAGCCCAGTTTACAATAGCAAGTTCTGAAACAAAGAAAGATCTTCAGATTTTTGCCACTTACTTACCAATAGTTTATCATAACTTGCAAGTGTAAACTCAGCTATATATACGTTTATGACCTGCATAATTTAACCGATTCGTTGCGTGTTCCATTTTCAAAAAAAATTATCTATGGCGGCGAACAATTTTTTCATGATACGCCAAGCGTGCCTTACGCCATAGAATATATGATGACACGCCTATCGTGCCATACGCCATTCGTTAAAAACATTCATGACACGCCTGGCGTGTCATCCGCACTGAATGTCATCCGACGGAGCACAATTCTGCATAAAACCAGCGTGACTCAGGCGACCTTAACCATAGCAATAACAGACAGAAAAAAGTTGATTCACCCAATTACACTGTTTTTGAAAATTACACTATACTCAGAGTTGACCTCTATGTACAGTCGACGTCAAAGATATCATTACGGTTTAGGTGCCAAAAATATATTTACACAACTTTATTACCTTGAGATTAAGGTCGTGTAAATATATTTTTGGCACCTAAATTGTAATGATATGCCTTTACATCTCTAGTAGTATATATATAGATGTATAATAATATTGTGAATTTGTACAATAAGAATTATTTTTGTTTATTATTATTATCTCTATCTCTATTTTAAAGTTAGGTTTTTTATAAAAATGTCTATAAAAGTAAATTTTATTTATGTAATAAATTCTTTAATGCATATTGTTTTAATAAGATGAATTATTATTATACTTTTGAAAAAATATGTCTACCTGAGTTTCTTAATGGTTCTTCTCAGGAACGGTGTAGGGTTAGAACCAGTAGTACATTTTTTTCTCTTTCTTGATAATCAGTCGATTCGAAAATGCTTATTAATAAGCTTACTTGAATAAAGAATAGTTTGACTTTGACTTTCACTTGACTTGATATCTTTGACGTCGACCGTACATACATACCTGGTCTACCTATTCGTACTAATTAAATGTAACATTAAATAAATTACTTAAGTATGTTAACACAAAATACGCCTGGCTCAAGTGTAGGCAAGCAGCTTACAGTTCTATACTTTGACGAAATAAAACATTCAGAGCGGATTCCTCCTTCTTAAGTACCTACAGCACAGAATATATAACCTACAGTTACGTCTAAAAATATACACATTCAAGAACGTATGTCCAAAGCAAAAGGTTCAAAATTGTTAACATATTTTTAGAGCCGACAGTAGATACCTACAAGGAAAAATACATAATCTGTTCTTTTTTAACGTGGAAAATGTTTTGTATACCAATGTAGACGGAAATTCGAATTTAAAGCACTCAAACTGTTCCTTACCGTAACTGTTGTAATTCATATTTATTTAAATATATCTAACATACCTACTCTATACAGAGTGTTTCTAAAAATGGGGCTTTAAGACAAGCCGCCTTTACTCATCAGTATGAACTATTTTTCTTTTGTAACTTAAAAATACTCTGAGTTTTCATTTCATATTCAATTCATTCTAGTTTTCAATGTATAGTCAAGGGCTAATTATATGTAAATAATTTCACCTTATACCATCGAAATAAGCAAGGAATTGATTTCACAATTAAACTTTCAAGGTTATAAGGTTTGTCAGCCTCTGTATCCTAGTTGGTAGTGACCCTGCCTACGAAGTTGGAGGTTCCGGGTTCGAATCCCGGCGAGGGCAATATTTGTGTATTTATTTATCACAAATATTTGTTCCTTGGTCATGGCTGTCTATGTATTTAAGTATCTATATGTATATATCTATTATATATATCGTCGCTTGGTACCCTCATCACAAGCCTTAATTGAGCTTACCGTGGGACTAGGTTGATTTGTGTAAGATGTCCCAAGATATTTATTTATTTATTTATAAGGAACAGAGAGCCTACAGCGAATCGCGTACGAAGTGTTGCCTCTCTTTCGCAGTAATAAATTCGAATGTAAGAGTGACAGGGAGGCAACACGTCGATTGCTAATGTAATCGCTAAATGTAATAAAAACCGGCCAAGAACATGTCGGGCCATGCTCAGTGTAGGGTTACGTAGTTATTTGAAAACGGCAGGGTCAATTATGTTCGAAACAGTTTTGTATTTATAAGCTTATATTCATGACTTTTTTCATAATTTTCGGACCCACGACTCAAAACTAAGAGGGGATACAATTTTTTAATTCTGGAGCGGTTATCTCTGAAAACAGAAAAATTAATTTATTTTTACGATCGTTATTCTTTTTAAAAGACCTATTCAACGATACTCCACACTATAGGATTACCGTAAAATAAAAAATCATGCCCACTTTACATGTTAGGTTTGGTATCCGTTTTTTTTTCTACCACTTTGTCGGCTTGATTAAATTGTATATCTGTACGAAATTGAAATTTTGTAGTATCAACGATCACTGACAGATGCGGACAGACTGACAGATGTTTTGGACATGGCGAAACTATAAAAATATCGTCGGCTGACAAGCAAAACTCACTATAAAAACTGTCACTACGCTTAGCAACCTCTTACGTCATTATTGAATCAGAACTGAGATACGAGCTTTATTTCAAGTAGGTATTTGTTATTTAGTGAGTTTTGCTCTTCATCCGACAAATAGACCCCAAAAATTAGCTTAGTTCAGTGACTAGTATATATTTACTCTCGGGATTAAGGGCCCCATTGTCAGAGACAGCCTGTGTTATTTATATTTTATATAACATTTTCTCATTTGATCTAGATACTCTCCCTAGGTGCCTGCTTTCAGGTTATTTAGGTGGTGAGACTGGGGTTAACTAAACATATCACAGATTGCTTTGTCTAATAGTCTAATATCTAAGTCTAAACCGTTGATTGTGAAACCACTGCGTAGGTATTACATATTAATCCCGCCCTAATCTATCCTTAATCGAGCAGAAGTGGGATAGATAATTGATTACATTGTTATTCTACTGACATTAGCTTTTGATTAGTTACTCTAAATAATTGAGATACAATGTTAGTGGGTCGACTAGACGCAAACTATCAATTGGTAGATGAATGTATGTAATACTAGCGACCCGCCCCGTCTTTACATGGGTACAATACTGCCGTGCTAACTAAAAAGGACGCATCTCCCATAGAACTACTATGAGAGATGCGTCTTTTTGACTTAGCACGGCAGAATATTGATACTAAAACCTTCCTGTTGAATCTATTTAAAAAAACCGCATAAAAGTCCGTTAATGTCCGTAGTATCCGTAGTATTAAAGATATAAGCACACCAATGACGCCTTCTCTCACTCTCTCTCTCACTCTAATGACGCCTTCGTTTGAATGACAGAGAAAAATGCTCGAAATTACGAATTTCGATTTTCGCGGTAGTAGGCTTGAGTGCAATACGTCCAAATTTCTTGGATGCAACTCTGCACGCTCTGCAGAACGCTTCGACGCTCGACACTTACGCCCTAAGGGCCTAGCCACGACATTGGTCTAAGGCGACAGGCAGCAAGCGAATCCATAAGAGGCCGATATCGATACTCCCTCTCTCACGTTTTCTGCCCCGCCGCCGGTCGCTTTTAATCTACCAACTTAATATTTTTTATCACGAAAAATACTCGCCCATTAAGAATTATTTGGCACGTAATTTTTGTTCCCCTATTTTTATTGCCTAATGAGATACTGGATAAGTATTGCCACTAAATATTGTTATACCCATAAACCTACGTTGCTAAAACAATTTGCTCCTACAAATTTGCGTAGGTACGCTCGCTGTCTTGTTGCAGAATATATCCTCTCTGCAACCCACTTTACAAATGAAAAGTACATAATTTAGAGCAACTCGCGTTCACGTGATTCTCCGTACGCAATTAGGGAACATCATTTTGCTAATTAATTAGGTACCTACCTTGTTTTGTCTGAATATACAATTATGTTATTTTGTTTGAAGAACAGCTAATTTTAATGAAATCTGTGTTAGAGTACCTACATTTATGCGTTCCGGTGCGTATGTCATTTTATAATATGGTTGAATTGTTTAATTTAGGGCTGATTTGCACTTATGTTGATTTAAACTTTCACGATTTCACTCATATTTTAAACAGTCTTCCTGCGACCACGGGTGTAAAGTCATGCCCGAAACGTCAGGATACAATTAAACGTAATATTACACGATTAAGACCCGTACCCGTTTGTCGTTAAAATATGATTTTCACTTGTCTGAAAGATGCTCTCGATCTAGGCTTATGATGGTCTAGTGTTTATCGTTTTTGCCCTCTCGTTCTCACAAGTATGCAAGTGCGAAAGTGATGCGTAGTAGGGTAAACGGGACTATTATAAGCGACTTGCAGGCATATCTATACGATAAGCTGAAAAAGCTACTCCTCGAGGAGTGGCAGAAAATAATTTAGTAAATAATTTATATCATTTGATCCCTTTATCTTCGTGTAAAGAAGAAGTAGCTGAAAAACACCTTGATTTGATATAGGTAATTTAATCACTTCGTCGAAGTGGTAGAATGAAATATAAAAAAAATAGGGCTCACCTACACGTACTACGTAAAGCGGCGATGATTTTTTAAAATGAAATCTTATAGTGTGTGGGCGTCGTTGAATTGGTATTTTAAAAAGAATAATGGTACCAAAAAAGTTTTTTCGTAGATAACCGCTCCGGAATAAAAAAAAATGGTATCCCTCCTCTAGCTTTTTGATCCGTGGGTCCAAACATAATGAAATTTATCATGAATAGTGGGCTTATACAATACTTTAAAATAAGTCTCGACATGCTCATGTCCGGTTTTATTCCTTCCTTATTTACCTCAGGGTCAGCTTGCTGCCAGCACCGATGCAAGTCATAAGACACCTGGCAGAGGTTCGCCCCACCCTCCCCCTTGAAGTGGATACAGTTGCGACCCATCTCGTACGCGATGCTCTTCATCTCCTGCGGGAGGGCACTCAGCATCTTCTCGTAGCGGAAATACCCTGTTGTTTCGTCTAGCTGGGAATGGTAACCAAAGAGATATAGTTATTCATTTATTACCAGAGATCGGACAAATGTGCGTCATTGTTCGCAATAATATGGACATGACTCCAAAGTTGATTGACTAATTTTAATCATTTTCATAAAATTACTTATTTGTCACCGGTAACTATGAAGACATTTGTAAATAGTCACCTTGATGTTACGAAATCAATTTTCAAGAAATTATTCGTTTAATTATTCATTCAATCAACTTTGAAGTCATGTCCATATTATTGCGAACAATGACGCACATTTGTCTGATCTCTGTTTATTACATAGAGAGGCCCTATCGCGAACCACGAACAAAGTGTTATCCCTCTCTCACTCTTGTCAATTCGTACGTTAGTGTGATAAAGTGATAAGGTTGCCCAACACATCGTTTGTGGTTCGAGGTATGGCCTCTGGCCTACTACCGCAAAAATCGAAATTCGTAAATTTCGAGGATTTTTCTCTGTCGCACCAACGAAGGCGTCATTAGAGTGACGGAGACAAATCCTCCAAATTTGCGGATTTCGAATTTCGCCGTAGGGCTGCAGGCTCTCAAGCGGCGGCCGGGTGATTCTCCGAGGAGGGTTTCAACCGCTCAGATTCGTCGTTTTCGTCCCACGCTGGAAGGACGAGTCGCAACAACATTTACAACATTGATTTCGCTAGACTTGGTATTGGATCTTTTCCTACCGAAGTACCCTGTTGTTTCCTCTAGCTGGGAATGGCAACCAAAGAGAGATAGTTATTCATTTATTTTATTACATACTGGTCTCGAGTGGCGGCCGAGTTTCGAGGAGCGTTTCCTCAGATTCATGATTGTTGACATTTTAATCACTTAGCCGACTCTTACGACACCTACGGGAATAGTTGCGGTGCTGACAAATGTATTCTTACCGCCGTCACCACACGGCTTATTCAGCATGCAATGTCCTTATTAGGTACCAAATGGTTCCACTTACGTACTACTCGTACTTTGTTACAAGTTTTAATAGGTGTCTGAATTTGTAGTATTACGTTACTGCTCAATAATTAATTAATTATTCAAAAATTAATGATTTAAGTAGGTAACATAAAACTTGAGTTAGTTGAAATAAATTATTTATACTCTATAGGTACTTATAGTTAGCACTAAAACCAATGTCCTGTTTTAATATTCGGTTCTACAAAATAAAGGCTTTAGTCATAAAATATGTTATTCTATCTAATTCTGGATGCAATACCAGGACTCTGGAAGGTTATTTTAGCGTCGACGATCTATATTGGGGAGCACTATCAGAAATATTAATAATGGACGATGAATAAATTAAATCATAAGAGTCAAAACATTTCATTCGTCAACAGAATTCCAAAAAAGTAAACAAATCGAAAAAACTTGCATTATTCCATAATCATGCACTTTTAGAACACAATCTTGGTTATAGTTATTACGAACTTTAAACCGTTAAGTTAACCCCCTTATTCATATAGGTACGTCCTGTATCTTAGTTCGTCCCTTTCAGTCTTATGGACATATTAATAAGTACGAAAAGGACAGATCGTTTTAAGAAATCTCTTACGAGTTGGCTATTAGACAAGTGTTTTTACTCAGTAAAGGAATATTTATGTTACCAAGATCCGACTTAATTGTAAAACCTGATATATTATTGAGTATTTATATGTTTTTTTTTTTTTTAATTGTATACGGATTGGATAATGGAGTGTTGTATATTCACGAGTAAATAAGTCGACGTCATCTTTGTGAAATGTTAATTAGATAATGTAGGTATATATTTCTATTTTATTGTACATACTTGTAAATAATTATTGCATGCCTTGCTTGGTAGAACATAAGACACGCTTTTTAAATGTTACCATCTATTGTAATTTGAATTTGACTATGTTCTTGCAATAAATAATTGAATTTGAATTTGACGATACTTAGCGGCTCGGCTTGCTAATTTACGAGTAGGAGACGTTTATGAAGAAGGGGGTTAAGGCCATTTTCACTTCTAGGGACACCCGATTAGCTTAACTCTCACAAAAAAAGTTAACTATCTTGAGTTCACATACATTTTAGTTAAAATTATTGATATTTAGTATTAAGGTAAAAATATATCTGAAACGATATGTGTCAAAGACGTCAAACTATGGAAAGTCAGCCATGTTTGTTTACATTTTTTTTAGATTCTATCGACGAGACTGGAAAACTAAAACTGATACCTAACCTAAAAAGTGCATGATAATAATTGTGTTAGTTTTTAGTATAACGTCCCACTTTGTCGCTTACTATAAAGACGAGATTTCCTTGTACCTTCATATGAATAAACTGACAAATCGGCTTTATGGCAAGTGGGACGTTTCACTAAACTCACTCACAATTATGTATGAGCATGAGCAGGTACTTACCACTTGAAATTCTAGAAAAATGCATTTCATGTAACACTGAAAAAAAGGAAAGAGCAAGTTAAGATGTATTAATCAATAAAGGTCTATGTTATTAAGCCTTATTTCATACAAGTTGTAGAAATCTTACACGTTCATTGATCATTGAAATTTGAAATGTAAGGTATCTGGCTGGTAAAGGAGAGTTTTGATTTATAAATACCCACAACACAACGACATTTAGAATTCGTTAGAAATAATAAAGACATTCGCGTAAAATGCAAGTGACATTTTAGTGCAGCAGGTAATCATTATGAATATGTATGATGTATATACATAAAATAACGTATATAAAATAATATAATTCGCAAGTAAAGTCTCTGGCCCATTGAATTAACTACACATTTAACTTTGAGCTTTGGTACTTTGCAACGAAACTGTTAATTTAAAACTAGGTACAGAATTAGAAAAGGTTACCTTCAGTTTCTCGTCGTCAACCATGGTGCCTTTACTAAAATCTTCTACAAGTCCTGTAATGTAAGACAATTTCAACTTTACTTGTCTTATGTATATTAGGTACATATATACATTATATACCTAACTAGCGACCCGCCCCGGCTGCGCACGGGTACTATACCTACATAAAAACCTTCCTTTTGAATTACTCTACCTATTAAAAAAAATGTCATCTAAATCCGTTGCGTAGTTTTAAAGATTTAAGCGTACAAAGGGACATAGGGACAGAAAAAGTGACTTTATTTTATCCTATGTAGTGATAATATACGTATAGTTTGATATTAGACTATTAGTATGATATGAGATATGATACTAATAGTCTAATATCAAAACTGTCCATATGGTGGAGGATCTCTCATGTATGTAGTATGTAACCCATTTGTAGACCCTTATGATGGTCACGTGTTTATGTCTACCGTTTATCGTGCTACTCGTCACTTTCGCACTAAAATTTCGATTAAAAAGGACCATCATAAGCCTAAAGCTCCACTATCCATGAATAAAATATATCTGTCAGATTAATGTTAGCTATTTTTGTCTTTTATATATGGCTTTATAATGCATTAGTGGGTTCGTACAACAAGGTAATTGTAATTACTCACCTTTATCGACACCAGTGCTCGCTTCACATTTTGCTACGACAGGTTTGAGGGCTTCAAGAAATTCTTTCGTTGGAAACTGAAACAACGAAAATAAGTATTCACTTCACCTGCCTTAGCAAATCATGTGTTTTTTTATAATATATTAGAAATTGTATATTCATTTGGCAATAGCAATCTATCGAAAGTCTTTTGAGATGCTGATCGAGACTTCGATTTTTAATCCGTTCGCTGTAACTGTCATTGGGACATTTATTCTAGTAGTCGGGGGATAATGGAGACTTATTCTCCAAATATCGGGGGGTGTCATGGTGGAATGCTGCAAGGGTTCTAGTAAATATTGCCAGGCAGCGTGAGGGCAGGTGGACCAAAATTTTAACGGACTGGCCGATTTCAGACGGGGGAAGCGCAGGACGGGCCGCTCGATGGGTGGACGATATTCGAAAGAGTGCGGGTTATAATCACGTCATACGATTTTGACCTGTTTTAGACCCCCCCATCCCCCCTGGTGATATTTGGTGATATTTTATGGACCCGCCCAAGCCAATATGACGTGTAATTTTTTGCCAACTAAAGTACCTAATCCTTTTAATAACACTATAATTTACGTACGTTTTTGCTAACTACGAGGTAAATGTTCACGAACTTTTAAAACTTAGTATTTAGGTAAAAGAGTTTTATAAAAAAGTATGGTGATAATTGGTGATTTTTTCTTGACCCCCCCTCCCCCTATACAGTATGACGTGATTAATGGACAAGCCCTTTTGGAGGAGAGTAGCTCAGGACTGGGATCAGTTACGTACAGTAAGAGATGCATACTATGCTCACTTGACACTTGCTCTGCAGTGGGCGATAAACTATTGAAAATGATGATGATGGTAATAGATGTCACGATAGTTAAAATTCGATTTGAACATATATTCAGGTATTAACCTCAGCTTGAACACTCCCTGTTAGCAGACACAGCACCACCAACCACTCCATGTTCAGTGTTCCTATTCCACTGAGAGCATTGCGACCCTTTTTATTACCACTAGTAGCCGTACCATGAGTTAGTAAGTTGCGTTTACGTCAGCGTTTACTCGATACGTAAAGTAGTCCAATAAAAAAAGTACCAAGCCGATACACATAATAGATAGATACATATATAGATATATCCTTCTGGCTCCTGGCTTGGCTATCTAGCCACGAACAAGGAACAATGTTAACTTGTGATAAATGAATACACAAATAATGCCCTCGCCGCGATTGAAACCTGGAACCTCTAGCTTTGTAGGCAGGGTAACTACCAACTAGGCTACGGAGACTGACAGTCCAAAAGCAATCCACACGATCGGGTCCAACCGCCAACCGTCACCAACCATTTTTAGCATTCGTTCCACACGATCCGGTGGTTGACTCATGTCAGTTTGTATGCGCTCGCCATCAAGGTCGTTGGCATCAACCAAATATCGGTTTAATCAACCGCATCCTACAAGGTCTGTTATTATATCCACCCAATCAAGGACACGATGGTTGGCGGTTGCATCCAATCATGTAGAAGGCCTTTTACGCTCGCTTCAATACATAAGTGTAAGCGTGATATCTGAGTAAACCATACTTGCTAACTCATGACATGGTACTGCACCGCCCAACGCACGCCTATTCTTACAATGTGGCAAACGTTTAACACTAGACTTAATTAATCCGCGAAGTTAACACTAAGCTGTAATTTCCTTGGATGAAACGCTGTTCTTACGTTTGAGTGATTCAAAACGTTAATAATGCTGGCTACACACATACGCATGTGTTTTCATATGAAGAATAAAACTGAATGAATTATAGTTTATTGTCCATAAATTATTATTTTTTTCTTCATTATCTTGTTTGTCGTAATAGTTAAACTAAATGCTCAGTTAAACTTATCATTAGACTCCGGATTGCTGTGGCAGTGACTTCAATACAAAATGATAAGATAAGATAATATAGAAATTAAGAAGATAAAATAAAAAGAAATTACATCTTGTGTAGGTAAATGAATACGAAATTGTACTTATTATTTCATGGTTTATATACCTAAAGCAAACAGTTTATATCTAAGGTCAATCAAACTTTACATAATGTTTGTAAATATACATTGATAAAGTAAATTCTAACAGTGGAACGAAATGACTATTCTACCGGTCAGCTTTTTTTTTATCAAAAACTAGAAAGCTTATTTAAAAAAAAAAGATCAATTCGCTGGATTTTTTTATTGTGATTTTATTCAAATTTATTCGATTACGTATAAGAAATGAAATTATGTTTTTCTCTGGTGAAAATAATGTATATTTTTATCTAGTCTTATAATGTATGTATGATTTAGCTCTACAGCTCCATTTACTCCTCAAATCACCCTATTGAGACGTCACTGCCACAACAATCCGGGGTCTATTTATCATTTTAGGAGCTATAGTTTCAATAAATTTAAATAACGTTGAATGTAGAAATCAGAGATAAATTCTTACAGAATAACACGAATTCTGCAAGATCCTCCTGAATCGTATTCTTATTCTGCCACGTCCACTTGTCAACGAAGGTGTTTTGGACTCGCCTGCGAGGCGTCGAGCATTCATGCGGACAAATACGCACCGACGCACACAACTCGTAACTCTGCCAGCGTCAAAATCTCACGTATGTTACTGCAGATAAGTCTTCCAAACTGGCACTTTATCAGACGGGAGCAAGGCCGGCTATTGAACAAGCTTTCTAATGTAAGTTAAGCTTTTTACGTTGGGAAGTAGTCGAGCTATCGAAGTATTGAAGTATGCACATACATCTGGACGCGGCTTTATGGCTAATAACGGTATGTTCACACTTGCGAATCATGGAGTTGATGATCGCGCTTTAATTACAAGACTACCACATTCTTGTCTTCAATGAGCGTTATGAATGGTGATTCGTCAGTATGTAATTTTCAAATTAGTTTAATCGATAATGTTTCCGAATTTTGAGGTACCTACTCATTATCAAATTCAAGTTGTATTTGACGTTTCCGAACACGCTCAATGGTTTTAGTTTTATACATTTTTACCCTCTTTCTCCGAGGGATGGTCGCCGGGCCACCCGGTTTAAATCAGCTCAGTCTACCCATATATCGTTGCAAAGCTCCCTTAGTTGAGGATTTGGAAGGTGAGTCTCATTAGTTGCGGTAGATTATTTTTTGTCGTTCCACGTAACAGTCGGTTTCGAATTTTTGTTTTTGTTTTAGAGAAACGTAATTATTGTTTCTGACCTATTTAGATTCATGATGTTGCTTGAAGTTTGGGGTCTTACCGTAAGTATTATATTTATTTAAATACGTAATGTCCTTTTATATTTTTGCTATATCTACTCGGTTGGTAGCGGGAAGGATCGTCGTTTTGTTCCACCCTGTATACACCCTGTATACCCTTATATACGGCGTATGCTTGGTTTTTAGTGACTCGGGAAACAACCTGTTTGTATATGTAAATACCTGTTCTATAAATATGTAATTATATACAATTATAAAAATTGTAAAGCAAAGCTGCTCCGCAAATGTTTTCTTTGTTAAATAGTCTGTTTAGGTAGGCAATCTAATCCAAATTATGATCATGTCCTTATCCAATATACGACTAGAGAGAAAACACGGAAAAAATAAACCTTAATACAATAACGTAGCTAACTCGTAATTTTATCGCGTCCTTTTAGGTCACGCATCCATTTACGATGTGAATCGAATAGGAATCGCATCGGACTATAGCCCGATCTCGAAAAAAATCACAACAATCCGCCAACGCCGCGGATTAGGCAGATCGGTCTTACAGATTTACATAATAAGGATGCAGCCTCTCAAAAAAGATCGGGAGCGGTATTAGCATTTAGATTGTGCGTGGTACAGAGCAATCAATCAAGTGCCTAGGTTCCTAACAAGGTAATCTCTTGGAACAAGTTTATTGTCTTCTATTGAAAGTTTGGGCCATCGATCATTCATTCGATATTGTCGCTTACTGGACTATTCGATTCCGGTCCGGAGGCAATTAACTAAGTTTAGTGATATGGGTTCCATTTAACCTTTTGACATCGAACAAAAATTACACCACGCAGATCTGGGAGGCTACTATGGAGGCAATGTGTCAGTTCCATAGAAACCTATTACTGTCAAGAATGACAAGCAGAACCTAAGCTGAATCGCAATAAGAGATCATGGTAACCCCCCTGGTTCCATAAAAGCCCGTACCTACGTCGATAATTGACATTTAATATTTTTTAGTGCTAGTTTTTATTGTCTATATTGAAAGAACTCGATATTAAAAGATACAGATTTTATAATTTAAAAAAAATGCTATTTTAGTGCGAAAATCCCTTTTTATTACTACTTCAAGCAGAAAGAGCGTAAGTTACAAACGTCAATAATCAGCTAAATGACGTCACAAGTGATGTTTCATACACGTAAGAAAACGACGAAAAACGGTAATAAAAAGTGTCAAATGTCACTGCCAAACACAAGCGAAACACAAGATTTTTTGGTTATAGTGGCAGCTCTGAATCAGCTATTTTTTTTTCATTTTTTTTTTTTTTTTTTTCATTTATTTGCACAGCATTACAGTTGTTAAACTAATACACTGAGAAAATACAAACTATACAAAAATTTTTTTTTTTTTTTTTTTTTTAAGCATAGCGTATGTTACAAATTTACAAAGTAGATACACTTGACGGCCTATTATCCATCGCCTCGCAAAAATTCAAGCATTCCCGATATACAAGCACCCATCGCCATGCAAATAAGTCGCACTCGGGTGCTGATACCAGAAGCGCATTTAGCAGAGCCAGGGCACGTGGAATGGGAGAGTTTCTATGTGCTACTGTACGCGCCGTAGCTACCGCTAATAGGGGTCGCACACGCGGCCTAAGGACGATTTTTTTCAAATCAGGCACAAAGAGCCTGACGAGTCTCTCTACTAGTTCAGGACAGTCCGAGTCACCTCGCAGAACACGGCATTCGAAAGCGAGCAAGCTGGAGTTGCGCCTTACTTCTAACGAGTTAAAGCTCAGACTCCCCAAAATGAATTTAGTCGGATATAAGAACGGGTAGAGTCTGGCTAACGAAAGCTGAGAATGAGTTTTTTACGGAACTTTTCATATGGCATCACAAGCTGAATTGTCAAACGTCATGTTCTGTCTTTCGTTCGACTTGACACCCATTGCTCGCTTTCCACAATTGCAACGTTTTAAGGTGTTTATGATGTAAAATACTATGAAAAGTAATGTTCGTAAGCTGCTGCGTACTATAATAAGTAAATATAAAGAAAAACAAGAGGAGAAAATCATCGCTTAAAAGGAAAAACATGAGAGTTTACACACGATATCGGTGTTCCTAGGTTAGTACGTAGTACCATTTTGATACTTACCTTTATTCAATAAATTTTCTTGTACTCATTATCTAATATACTATCGACTATAATAGATTTAAGTTTGTATTTATGTTAGGTTGATTTAAAATGGTCATTTGTTTTTTTTACCAGAAGGTCTGGGAGAGGTTGAAAGAGTTAACGCTGTCAAAAATACGGTAGAAAAGTTATGCGAGTTGGAAAAGAATGAAAAAAGTTCGCGAGTATAACTGCCTCAGATTGGAAATCAATGACTGACCATATCATTCATGTGGAAGATAAGTAAAGCGAAAGAGACAATGTCATAAAAACTGCATTAGATGAGTTTATTATGTGATTTATGTGTTATGGCACAAATAGTATGAATCATTAATATGAATCATTGTACGAGTTTTTTAAGTCTGACTTTAATTATTCTGAATAAAAAATAAAAATATTTCGTTTCCTATTTATTAAAAATACACACACACCGGCAGAATTATATTTTTCTAGTACAGATGGTGCATTTATCAGGCTCTAGTGTGAGAAGTGGGTCATATTAAGTCAGGTTCAAAACTTCGGAGGGCCATCTGTACTAAAAAACGTCGTACGAGACACGTGCAATAACGAAATTTGTAACTTGTGTCGATTTAAAACACTCCCTATCGGTCGTGTTTTAAAAAATCGCCACTCGTTTAGAATTTCACGTTTTTTGTACTTGTGTCGTAATGGACAATTTTATAGGTAGTTTTAATCATGATTACACCCATTCTGCGATGATACAATTTACAAATCGTTACTAATATTACCTATACCTATGTATACCTAGACATATAATAGTGTTATATCCAAGTGTGAAAATCACTCTGTTTTTCGCCCATATTATGGTATAAAGACTATAATGATATGAAGAGCTGAAAAATATATCAAATTTTAAGCCAATCTGTTTAGTTATTTTCAAGTTATATTATAGGTTCGACACATTACCAAGCTAGTTTTAACTTTTTGCATACATATGTATGTAAAAAGTTAAAACTAACCACAAAATAGGTACATTATATGTATGTAAAAAGTTAAAACTAACTTGGTGTTGTCGAATCTATGATATAACATGAAAAGAACTAAACAGATTTGCTTAAAATTTGATATGGGATCCATTTAATAACATGGGTCATCATTTAGAGTAGTAGGTACTTACAATAACTACATCATATTGCATTGTGTCATGCAGACAAAGTTGCATGGAACAGCTACGTTATGTACATATATATATTAATTTGGATTGTAATAAATACAGGTAATTTAACAAAATAATTTTAAGTTTTAAATATATTACAAGTATCAAGACTGATTTTCGGGGTGCAACCCAGTGATACCATACTCTATATTTTATTAATTTGCCGCCATTTCTCATTCTCAGCTTTCGTTAGCCAGACTCTAGTACCCGAAAATCTTTTTGTAGTATATTCGTAAAAAAGTTTTTTGGACCTTTTCCAGAAGTAAGATATAGGAATACTCAAAGGGGTTCCAAATTAACGCGGATGACTCCAGCTTGCTTCTCACAAGAGCGTGATATAAAACCTTAATGGCACCTGGATCACTGAAGTCCCTGACGCTACGCATGTCAAAGCCCAACCTTCGAAAGCTAGTAATTGCAAGCGCTTTGATGTGGTCATGGAAGGTTAAGCGCGTGTCAAAAATAACTCCCAGATCCTTCACCGTGTCGACTCTAGAGATAAGTTCTGTTCCGAGTACATATTGAGCATGTTTAGGAACAGATGCTCGAGTGTAACTCATCACTTGACACTTGGCAGTATTAAAACTTAGTTTGTTGTCCAGACTCCACCGGAACACAGACAAGATATCTTCCTGGAGGGACTCACAGTCTGCATCCTTCTCAACACCATATACCAATTTAAGGTCATCTGCATACAGCAAACAACGAGCATTGCGAATAACTAAGGGCAAGTCGTTGACCATAATGCCAAACAAGAAAGGACCCAAAATAGAACCCTGGCTGACGCCAGATCGGGTGTGGTATGTGTCCGAAACGAAATGGCCATGCTGGACGAATTGCAAACGATCACGCAGATAACTGGCAAAGAAATTAAGTAAACTAGGGCTGAAACCAATGGTATCCAGTTTGTTCAGCAAAACATCGTTATCTACGCGATCGAATGCCTTACAGAAATCAAAGTAGACAACATCGACCTGCATCCCCCTGTCGAGATGCTCCGAAATGGAGTCAACCAAGGTTAGGAGGTTGGTGTCAACAGATCGTTTAGACCGGAAGCCGTGCTGAGAATCAGTTAAGAATGGCTTAACCTGTTTGGATAGTGTTCGATGGAGTATGGACTCAAACAGCTTCGCAAGCGCTGAAAGAATAGCAATCGGCCTGTAATTTTCTGCGTTGCCAATATCACCAGCCTTGGGGATCGGCTTAACCCTAGATATCTTCCACTGCTGAGGGTAGGAGCCAGATGTGAGTGCAAGATTGAATAAAAAATGTAACGGGGTTTTTAAAAATTCAATAAGCCCTTTCAATATGTATGCGGGTAAATTATCTGGTCCTACCGCACTATTCGGCTTAAGAGTCTTAATCGCCTGTTCAACATCCTTCATTGTGATATCACTAACATGAATAAAATTTGACGATAGACTGCGTTTACCGTTTTCACCAAAACTAGGGTCAAGACGAGGAGGATCCGACAAAAAAACACTTGAGAAGTAGGTAGCAAAAGCTTGAGCAACTTCGGAACCTCCAAATTGCTTCCCGTTCAGTGAAACCTGACCTATGAATCCACCCTTGGATTTGAGACCATGAATATGTTGCCAAAACGCGCGAGGGTTACACTTCAACGCAGATTGTACATGTCGAATATAGTCATCATATGCCAAGAAAATACGTTTTTTTACTTCTGCTCTTAGTTTAGAGAATTCGACATACACATTTTTACTTTTAGAGGCCTTCCACTCGCGATGCAGGTCAGCTTTAAGTTTGATACATCTAATCAAGTCAGCCGTAAACCAAACCGGATATCTCCTAGCATTATTTTTGTAACGGATTTTTTTAGGCATACACATGTCAAAGATGTTATACATGGTGCTATAGAATTCGTCTACAGCTAAATATACATCGTTATGATTGAGAACATCCTGCCAGTTAACTTCCGAGACAAGTTTGTATAGTAGCGAGTAGTCCCCTTTCGAAAAATTCCAATCCCGGTGCCCATTAAGGTTACTGGGATTAATGAACTCCGAAGGCCGCTGTCGGGAGACCTCATCTAATGGAATAAGGATTTCAAGAGGTGGATGGTAAGCGTCTCGTCGCGGAACAAGTCCACCACCCTCCACCTCGGACACATTAACTCCATGTATACGCTCCGATACCAGCACGACGTCCAACATTCCATCATACGCATTCCTCACATTATTCCTCTCACCCAGACCACAAACAGACAAAAAATAGGCATAGTAACACATAACATTTTGAGAGGTGTACCGCGGGTTCAAATTTAAATCTCCTAGAACATGGACAGCACCCTTGCAAAGGGTCGGTGTAACACACTCCACGGATTGGAGCCACTGCATGTACACATCGTCAGAAGCAGATGGTGGTATGTACACCACACACAAGTAACACGTAACATTATGTTTTTTAATCTCGACCCACAAGTCTTCACAATGAAGAGATTCCAAATCCTGACGTCGTCGGGGAGCCAGTCCAACACGTGCAGCGAGCAACACGCCACCTCCGCGCGTCCCTGTATCACGGTCCCGACGGAATAATGTCCACTCATCATCAGCTAGCTCCGAGTCGCCGACAGCCGCCGTAAGAAACGTCTCAGTTACAGCAACCACATCACATTCAAGACTTAGCAGATTCAATTTAAAGAAATTGAGTTTAGTGTTGAGACCTCTGACATTCTGGTAAATTAGGTCGAGTGAAGGTTTAGAATGTTTTACATTAGGACCCCGTTTGTTGCTGCCCCTTCTTTGGCCGAGTCCCGTTGGCAACAGATTTTCGAAATGACCACGGACGAATGCGAGCATTATCAGGCCAGATGGTAGGAGACAAACATGATTCGTACATCGTTGAAGGGACACCTATCTTAAAAGATTTGTAGTCGCCTTTGGGCTTCAGTTCGTCAACCGTGCAGGCCTGTCCCCGAGTAACACTAGCTAAGTATTCTCGTATATCATCTACGCCCGAAGCCATATTCCAAAGGTGGATATACCTTAGAGACTGAACTGCCTTGAGAGGGGTTGCATCGGGCCCAGCAGTGCAGCGCACAGAAGAGTACCGCTTCTTCCTTCTAGTAACTTCCTGGAACTCACCCGCAGATAGATCCTCGGAGTTCTCATTTTCCTTGGGTACCAGCAGCGGATCCCAAACGTTTGCTGAAGTAGGCGGTGCCTCAGGAATTACTGGAAGCGACAGGGACCGGGTGTTGTCATTTGGTAGTAAGTCCACGCCAGCATCAGTGGTGGTAGCATCTTCACCCATGGATCTGACAACATCTGCTCTACGCATCGTCCTATCTTCAGTAGGCACCGCTGTGCATGAATGGAGTAAATTACACCGATTACCCGTTGACTCCAGATCAGTTAGCCTCTTGTTAATGGAGTCAAATTTGACAGAACAATCCTGAAGAGCAGTCTGGTATTGTACGATGGAGGAAACTGCATCTGCCAGCTGCTCCGATAGCGTACACATCTGCTCCCGCACAAGTTGCAACTCTAGGATGAGCGATACGGAGTCATCAGAAGTATGCATGGAAGGCTGAGCGACGTCACTCTTTTTCCTGCTAGCGATGTTTCTAACTGTGATAGGAGTGCCAACAGGAGTATCGCAGTTGGGACCCACCTTCCTACATCCAATCTGGCATTGTGGGCAGACCCAGGTGTCCTTTTCCCCTAACGTGAGTTTTTTACTATTCGTGATGCATTTCAAGTGGTAAAGTTTCCCACAGGTTTTGACCATACACTGCAAGTATTCTTCACCCACAGCTAGCTCCTCAGGACACGCGTGACATATCAATTCCGAGCTGTCGGCTCTCTGCATAATGCCTATATCCGAAAGCTGAGACGTAATATTGTTAGCACCGGGACAACAGAAGTACAGAGCGGTCACAGAAACAAGCAACGGAGACTATGACGTCACGCACGATGCAAAGTTAGTTCAAAGCAAATGGATGTACAAGTACCAGGATACCAGAAGTCGATCGCAGGTTCACAGCGTACTTCAACGCTGTTCACTATGCAGCGAAGCGCATGAGTCGGCTACGGCGTAGCAGTTCCTGCGTAGAATCCGTAGCACAGGTGTGACGTATGCTCATGCGCGGCGTAGCACACGACGCTCAGGACGGGAGGCGTGCAACGAGTCGAAGTTGACGTACCAGGGCAGCAGAGAGCGATCGGGGTGGATATCTCGGGGCGATGCGCGCGGTGACTACTTGCTTCACACTTATGATCTCCTATTTTTCTTGCCGGATTAATATGAATTAAATTATAATTAAAAATTCGAAATAAAATAAAAAAGGCTTATTAAGCACGTCAACACCTTGCGGTGGTCCAAGGGGAGAGGATATGAGCTATGTGCTATGTGACATCACTTCCCCTTTAAACTATTTTTAAGATTTTTTACTAAAATATTGCGGAAATAAATTTAAATAATATATTATATTTTTGTGATCTACATGCGTATATATCTCGAAATAGTTTTTGATTTAGAGACATCGAAAATTTTAGACTGTAAATATGTGTCCCTGTCCAATTATTTAAAACATTTGTGATTTCGTGTACTTACGATAAAGGAAATGTACCTAATCGCGTACCTTTTTGACCTTTATTGTACAATTGTACATTGAATCGCTATCCTTGACTGTACATGAATCGTTCTTAGAATATAGAACTGAATGGCGAGCAGGCATATTTATCTGACCCGTTCGATTTATGAATATTGGATTTTCGATAAACAGTGACTTCTGAGAAATAGGATTTCCGTAATCGCCGGTACAGGTAATTGAGATAGATTATTCTTCAATAGAATAAGGTAGGAACATCACGTAATTGATTGATAGCATTCTAAGAAAAAAGTGCCTTCCTTATTATGTGAAATTAATCTGTGAGATCCGTGGCATGAATTGACTTCTCTGCTACCTAATAGTCATACGCAGAATTTCATTCTTCCAATTGATTGATATCTTCAATACAACTGCATCAATGTCTTGGAACATTGCATATAACTTACCTAAGTAGCCATCACATGCACATACAGTACAGATGGCGTTTTTTACGCGCTAGTGCGAGCGCGAGAAGTGGTTCATTTCTTGTTAGGTTGAAAGTCGAAACTTCGGAGGGCCATCTGTAGTGAAAAACGTCGCACGATACTTGTGCGAAAAGGAAATTCGTAACTTGTGTCGATTTAAAACTCTCCCTTCGGTCGTGTTTTAATTTATCGCCACATGTTTCCAACTTAATTTTTATCGCACCTGTATCGTAATGTACTATCTTCGGGCACCTCTCCTACACGTAAAAAGGGGATTTTATTTACTGAAGCCGTATTGTATGGGATATGGCTGAACGGATCATTTTAAAAAATATGGGCGTCTGCACTGAGCATGTCCCGATATTCTCTTGGTCGATTTTTGATATTTTAAGTGCTGATATCTCTCGCAATATAGATGATAGGTAAGGTATCGAATTGAAACTTGCTTAGGTATGGATATTCTGGCCAAAGTCTCTCTTTATCCGTCAGACATTTCACGAAAAATAATTTGGTATTAGATAACAAATTGCCAATTCAATACAGTTAGGTTATCGTAAAAACCTTACCCTCGTCCATATTATTCTAATGCATGTTACGTATTACCTCGTTATTTAATTTTAAACCGCTCAATTCCCCGCCGTACGCCGTATCGAAACTCGAAATTCCGGTGTCATACCTCCGCATATCAAATTTAATAAAGCATCACTCGGCCTCGCATGCAGCGATCCAATATCAGAGTTAATGCGGCTATACAGTGAAAAGATTACAAGGAAGCTCAGACTCGAAAACACGAAGTATCAAACATCAGAGGCGCTCGACCCTTCGTCCTCTTGCCATTCGCTTTTGATCACTGCACTTCACCTTTTTAAGTTTAAATAAGACTCGCTGTTACGAGCTCTTAAGAGATTATGCGAGCGGTAAAATTAGTGTCGAGTCGACTTTTATTATATCAACGTAGTTCAGCGTATTATGCGCGCACGAAGAGTATTAATTGCATATAAGATATTTATGATGGTAAATATTCTAAGAACCACGGCGTTCATGAAACGGAAAATTAATATAAAGTGTAGTTGGGTAGTTATTATAGGTAAGAAAACTCTTGATGCGAAAAGTGTCTTGATCAAAACGTTTTACTTATTTTCACGCTGAGAAGCGGATTGGCGATCGCAGTAATGTGTTGACTATGATGACGCTGCTGCCCATCTTCATCATGATCTTTTATCAAATAATGGTCAGTGACACTTCAATCCTTTAGTCGACTCTTACGACACCCGCAGGAGGAGATGGGATGGTGATAAATTTATTCTTACTGCCGTTACCAAACGACCTATTTACGTGACAGACTCGTGAATTAATTGGAAAGTAGGTATCTGTCAAAATTACTAGGTACCTATCTAGGTATCAAATATTGAGACTACTGTGTTATAGAATAGACTCCCCAATATTCTTGCTAAGGGTAGAATCTTGTACCAATTTGTGTCTGTGTAAGCGGGAGAGTTACTCCGTAGTTTCCTCTCCAAACTAATTGACAGCAGGAAATGCGTTGTCTAACGCGTTAATGGTTGCTTTCGGTGCATTTCATACAATACATTTTCGGGCGTTTTTCAGGGTCTAGGGTTCAAGAGTGCGATTTTTGAATTTCACCGATGATATTGAGATCACTTGTGACTAAAATTAGCAACTGTGATTTCATGTCACTGTTTCCCAAATGCCGTATTTTTGATACTCACACGTTCTTAACCAACATGCAGAAATTGTACAATGTCAGTCATAGACAATTATCCTGCTACGTTCCTTTTTGCGCAGATGTAGTAGTGTTGCACTTAGTATCTGTTTTTATTTTTCATACTACCTATAACTTATTTAGGTTCTGTCAAAGCGGTCGAACGTAAAACGGAGCTCGGAGTGTCAATGTCATTTCAAAAGAAAAGTAAAGTTTTGAAAGATGGCAGATGTCACTAAGTCAACTGTCAAAAATAGTCGCACGGTGATTTCAAATCGAGTGGGTGGGGGCACTCGTAAAGCGATATCATAGGTATGATAATTCGGTGTGGGTGTGGTGTTTTCGGTGAGAATAAGTCACTGGTGAAATTCAAAAATCGCACCCCTACGACGACGACTGTACGATCGAATTCATTTTGTTTTTCCGTTGTGACTGTTCGTATACGTTTTTCGACAGTTTATCTTTTGGCGGGATGCTGAAAATAGTATAAATCCCCCGGACTTAGTCAGCTTACACAAAGATGGCTGTGTGGAGACTGCTGTAAGAATGCATTTGTCACCACCCCAACTCATCCTGCGGGTATCGTAAGAGGCGACTAAGGGATTGAAGTGTCACTGACCATTATTTAATAAAAGATTGATGATGGGCAGCAGCGTCATCATAGTGGACACAATACTGCGATCGCCAATCCGCTTGCCCAGCGTGGCAATTATGAGCATTTACCTCCTAATGCGTCTATACATGTGGACATATTTTATTGGCTTTGTTTACTGTACACTCAGTTTTGTAAATCTCTTATGTACTGCTGTTGATGCCCCAAATAAATAAATAAAAAATACACATAGTTAACATTTTGAGCGCGGTAACTCCCGAGGGGAGTTCTCTGTGGGAGCTCCATGTTCGCTACAAAGCGGAAAAATCAAGGGATCGGCTACGAGCGTAGCGGGTAGCACTCGTCCGCAATGAAAGTGTTAATTAATAGGAGACGCCTACGTCCAGCAGTGGACTATCATAGGCTGATGATAATGATGACACGAAGATAAGTAATTTAATATTGATTGCTATTGTTTATTACAAAATTAATAGAAAATAATAGTAAACAGCTTGCAACAGTAATTACAAGTGAGCCAGCGGCAATGATATCCTCATCGCGGTGCACGTGAGACAATTGCATCGGCGCGGCTGCCTCTAATGATCGCCGGAATTCAGGCGCGCCAGATCGGGGCTCTTTATACGATAAGACTATTTTGTGCGCCAGTAGAAAACGAAATAGTACATTATGAATATTATGATACAAGTATGCTAAGCCGTAAGTAAGCCGTGTAAGTAAGTTGGCCGTGTGGTGACGGCAGAAAGAATACATTTGTCACCACCCCAACTCAGAGCCTACCTAATTATGGGAGGTGTATTCTGAATGATGAAATGTATTCGCAATCGAATATTTGGTCACTGGGTCGCAGTAACACACGTGAACAACTAGAGGCATATGATCTTTTACCTATACATATATATTATGTACCTAGAGGATTGGCAGATGTAATCCTAATTTATCAGTGAGTTCCTATAATTGGCTCCTTTGTTTTTACTTTATTGTGTAATCTAATGTCTGTGTACTAGCTGTTGGATCTCCAAATAAAATAAAATAAAATAATATGCATTGAACTGACAAAAAATTTAGTTTCTATAGTTCGGGAAATATTATTTGACAAACTGTTATCTTGATATGACCCTATGTTTTACGTAAACACTTATAAAGGTGCATGCAGACCAAAAGAGGATTCGCTGTTCTATCCCCCACTCTACGAAATCAACGAATCACGTTTCGTGTAACGATCGAATTTCGTAGAGGAGGGGTATAGAACAGCGAATGCTCTTTTGGTCTGCATGCACCTTCAGTATTCGAGCCCTTTTCTATTGTTAATGACCCAAGCAAAAGGTCGTAAGTAAGATAATAGTCGGTCAAATATTTCCCGAACTTTATCAACATTGCTCATCGCACCGGACTCGTCCCGCTGAGCCACGAAGCGTTCGCCGATTCCATTCGACTCTGAAAATGGCGCCTCGTTCCCCGTGAAATGGCCACGCAGGACGGAAAACTAATTGCCGCTATCTCCACAAAGCCCGACGCACCGCGCCGAGTGATTTTAATTTATGTGCCTACCTAATTATGGGAGGTGTATTCTGAATGATGAAATGTATTCGCCACCGAATATTAATTTGGTCACTGGGTCGCAGTAACACACTAGAGGCATATGATCTTTTACCTATACACATATGTACCTAGAGGATTGGTAGATGTAATCTTAATCTATCAGTGAGTTCCTCTTTTGGTCTGCATGCACCTTTAGCATTCGAGCCCTTTACTATTGTTAATGACGCAAAACAAAATGTCGTAAGTGGGTGAATCAACTTTTTCTGTCAGTTATTACCATGGTTACGGTCGCCTGAGTCACGCCGGTTTTATGCATTATTATGAATATGATACTTAAACTATGCAAACATACATTTTTCTGGTGTTAATAAACCCTTTCCTGGTTTGATGGCCATCTACAAACATGGACAATATGCATGTTTGCATAAATTAAGTAGCATAATTTTGCATAAAACCAGCGTGACTCAGGTGACCGTAATCACGGCAATAATATACAGAAAAAAGTTGACTCACCCAAGTAAGATAATAGTCGGTCAAATATTTCCCGAACTTTATCAACATGGTCATCGCACCGGACTCGTCCCGCTGAGCCACGAAGCGTTCGCCGATTCCATTCGACTCTGAAAATGGCGCCTCGTTCCCCGTGAAATGGCCACGCAGGACGGAAAACTAATTGCCGCTATCTCCACAAAGCCCGACGCACCGCGCAGAGTGATTTTAATTTATGTGCCTACCTAATTATGGGAGGTGTATTCTGAATGATGAAATGTATTCGCAATCGAATATTTGGTCACTGGGTCGCAGCCACACACCTGAACAACTAGAGGCATAATGATCTTTTATAGTCGATTTCAAATACGAAGGCCCGACGCTACTCGAAACTTTTGTCAATTAATAGGTCCAATACAAATTGGCACGTGTCGTACACCGCTGTATCCAAAAAATATCGCACCACAAAAAGGTCAGGCCAGGTATCTTTTGTAATCACTGATCCTATTGTTGACGCCTAATGACTTTGTCAAGTGGAGTCGGGCCTTCGTATTTGAAATGGACTTTACCTACTTATACACATAGGTACCTAGAGGATTGGTAGATGTAATGAAAAGTCGCCTGAACCTTTCCCTAAATTATTTTCGTACCATCGCATCGTCAACTTGACTCCATGAGCATGAAATAATGAGGTAAAAACCTTCTTACCTCATTCTTTAGTGTCCACTCAACTACCGAGTTGTGTGGCGAAGGCGAATTATCTGACGCATAATCATCATCATCATCATCATCATTATCAGCCGAAAAACGTCCACTGCTGAACATAGGCCTCCCCTAAATATTGCCACAATGACCGGTCCTGCGCCACCTGCATCCAGCGGACTCCTGTGATCTTCACTAGGTGATCAGTCCACCTTGTGGGGGGCCTATCCACGCTGCGCCTTCCGGTACGTGGCCGCCACTTGAGAATCTGACGCATAGTCGACGATACTTAATCGCTTCGAAAAGCATTAGGTACATGATCAAACTTTTGAGGGTATATATTATATGATATATAAGTATGATACTGAACTAAGCATTCTTCTTTATACCAGTATTACCGCTTCTGTAACGAACCTCTTAAAACGAGACGGCAATGTAAAGAGGTACGTATAGAACCACGGTTGGTATGCCACCAAATGTTCTAAGCTTAAGGGTGCCGCTCCGCTCCACAGACGCGGAGCGTAGCAGAGCTGTGCAAAATTGACCAATTACATTCTTCAAATTCAAAATTCGATACACTGTGATGCGGTCTCATTGGCCGAGCTCCCACAGCTCCGCGTCAGTGGAACCGCACCCTAATACTATTTGTAACTAATACCAAGTTTGGTATCCGCAGCGCCAAAGGCGTATTTCCACCGCCAGGTAACTTGAACAGTTATTTTTTATTATTTTTTCAGATAACGTCCAACGCAAAATGTTTATTTTAAAACATATTTTCAAACACCAAAAATGTTATAGACAATCTAGTTTTACGTTATTGCATAAAATGCTTTAACCTAAAATGATAAGCTTTATAGTAGCATAAAACGAAAAGAAATAAGGACACGATAAACTTTAGTTGTATTTAAAACTTTCGTCCCTGGAGGTGTTTGTTTGACAGTTCGTTTTTAACTTGAACCGTATACCTAAATAGTGGTCTCAGAGGGGCTTATCTGAAGGTAGTGTCTTCTTGGGCCAGAAATGACTTTGGACGGTGTTGTATTGTAACAGCCTCAGTAGTTTTTAAAGTTATGATAATAGAGAACTATTATTATGAGATAAAACTATGAAAACGGATAAACTCGCGTATATTAACAAATTTTAACTCCATTCCGACGTTTCGAACACTTTACAGGATTCGTGGTCTGCGGATGACTGACAATGGAGGAAATTTGATAAATCTTCCTCCATCTACATAAGAAAGATAACATACGCGAGTTTATCCGTTTTCATAGTTTTATTTCACGTGTAATCCTCGCGGTAACCGAAGAAAATATTATTATTATGGGGTTAACATACTAATATAAATACATTTCTTATTCATACCTAACTTATAAACATTAGTATAAGTAATACAATTTTTTTATTTTTCTTATATAGCCTGCTATTGCGTGTCCCACTGCTGGGGGAAATCTGTACGCTTGCTGTATGTTGTGTACCCTTATACACTCCACAATTTGGCAAAAAATAAAAAGTACCAATCTTCTGCAAAATTTAATCAATTTAAGATCATTTAATGACCTTATTGAGGATTATTTCTTTAACTATCTTCTAAATTGATACTAAGAATAATAATTCAGTAAACGAAACAAGAAAATATATCAAAGTTTTTGTTATTTAAAAAGACAAAATACGCGGAAACATAAAAGTGCTGCGCCAAGGGAAATCAGCGGCAGTAATTACTACACGGTTTTTTCTGTCGCCTCGTCTTGATGACGCTGCTGGTTCCGTGCTCGTATTATGACTTTTAAAAAGATTAAAGTTAGCACTAGAGTAGGACCACGTTGACTCTTCCAAGCAAATAAATAAATATAATTGGATAATTTTACACAAATCCAACTAGTTCCACGGTGAGCTCAATTTAAGGCTTGTAATTTACACAAAAGATCCCAATGGGTCGAAGTGCTAAGAGCTTAGGGCCCCACCAATAAGATAAGATAAGGCTTGTAATACAAGCCTTGAGCGACGATATATAAAAATAATAATATATGTATAGATACTTGTAGATATTTAAATACATAGACAACCACGATCGATACACAAATATTTGTGACATTATTCACAAATAATGCCCCTAGTAATAAAATTGGCGCAAAATTTTTGACGTCGAGTTGCGGAAATTTAAATAGCCCGCGCAAACCTATAATGCCCTTGCCGGGGTTCGAATCCGGAACATTTTGCTTCGTAGGCAGGGTCACTACACAGGCTACGGGGGATGGCAAATGTACAGTCAAACATAAAATTCTTATTTATGTTACAAGTGTTAACAGTGAAAATGAAAACATGCCTAAATACTGTGATGATATCTTTGTTTACGTAATATTTTTTTACCTACTTATATAATAAAATTTGGTGCTGTTGAATCCCTCATTACGCTAAGAATTCCACTTTCCTCAGAGCTTCCGGGCTTCTAGGGTGGAATCGCCGGAAATATATTAATTTGATCCCTCGTGTCAAAAACAATAAAAAAAAAAATCTTTTATTACAGTAATCGAGACTTATTTTCATTGAGGACAGAAAACATGGCACCAAAAATGATTCTGCGGTCAAGTTACAGACGTTCATTTTTATGAATTATTATTTTTTACCTAAACAATCTTTGACGTAATTGATAATGGGCAGCAGCGTCATCATAGTGGACACATTACTGCGATTGTCAATCCGCTTACCCAGCGTGGCGATTATTATGGGTATTAACCTCCTAATATACGCATAGTTATAGTTCGTAAAATATAAATTGGTAACTTTCTACCTACATTATAGTAAAAATAAACAATTTATATTTCTCGAACTATAATAGGAGAGGCCTACGTCCAGCAGTGGACTGAAGATAGGTTGATGATGTGAAAATAAATAAAGGAAACAAACACTTTTACATAAATATTATAATACAAATTAAATGAATAAAACGTGACGTCTTCAGTCTTATTACAATCCAACAATAATATTACAAATTAGGTCGTAGCTTTATTTTGTAGTCAAGTAGGTACATTTGAGTTAAAAAAACATGCCTTATTTTACTATTTTTTCCCTATTATATGAGGTTATATTAGTATTTCGTTTTGCTTACATTCTTATAACGTCCACACAATATATTATATACTACACTGACACATTATACGTAAATGATTTTTAATTAATTGATCACATTATTTCACCATTCCTAGACACAAGATAAAATCGGTATCTACTTCAAACAAAAAAAACACAATATCTTAATTTCCTCGTTGAAACTGGCTAGGCAGCATAGTCGATCTACTCTTCGGTGAAAACTCAAAACTTTCCTCTTTGGCCTTTCCCTTCTCAATTCTCTTGTTGTAAACAAAATTCCCGCCCATCTGCCGAGACTTAGCCGCTATTATTGATGCCATAGTGTATGAAGGATGCGGCAAATCTGGTATCTGGGATATGTAATATTCACGTAGACGCTGCCTTTTCGCTATTTCGGGATCTATGAGAGAGTCAGAAACCTCCAGTCTCGTGGTACAAGCGTTGTTAAGCGTGGAATTATCTTGAGATTCATCTTGTTGAGATTCGTGAGACTGATTGAACGATAATGAATTGTTTCTTCCTCGAAGTTGATAATAAGAAAGACGGAGATGGGAGTAATCATCTATGAAACCACTTGATGTTTGGTTATTTGATGTTTTGCTGCTTTCTGAATCCATGTTCGCAGGTTTCTTGATGAATATGATATTGATTTTCAAATTCGTGGATAATGTAAGCTGGTAAATGTCGCACAGAGTTGTAACAATGACAGTTTATTCGTACTGATGTTTGTTCACTTTAGAATAATACCTGAGGCATTTTGAACCTACCCACATTCAAATTGAAATTCTTACAATCTACCTTGTTTTGCACATTTCGATTACTTAGTAGTTTTAAACATGATATTGAAGCGTTACATATATACATACATACTCTGTTTGGTTAGGTATTTAAAAAAGTTAAACAATCTTGCCGTATCTTTTTATTAAAAAGTACGAGAAGAAAATAAGTTTTAGTAAATTTACATAATATAACAATATAGAAATACAGTGATTTTCATTGTTTTGATTCAATAAGTACCTAGTTTGGATTTTTAAAGTATTTTTCAATAAAAAGATACTGCAAGATTGTTTACCTTTTTTTAAATACCTAACCAAACAGAGTATAGTCAAAGGAATTACCATACTAAATTTAGATTAAGTACCTATCTTTTTTTTAAAGGAATAATATTCTTGGTACATTTGACATTTTTAGTAAACTAGGAACCCTAAAAATGATTAAAAAACGTTTCACTATGTCCGTCTGTCCGTCTGTCCCTCTGTATGTCTGTCCGCATCATAGCTCAGTGGCCGTTAGTACTAGAAGTGTATTTGCAATTTGGTACAGGTTTGAGGTGGAAGTACTAACTTTTGATGTGGCACCAAAAAAATGAAAAAAAATCATGAATTAGAGATTTAGAATAAAACAATTTCGAACGTAATCGGTCTAGTCGTTTTTATTTTAACCCTACACTGAGCATGGCCCGACATGCACTTGGCCAGTTTTTGTAAATCTTATCTTACGCGTGCTTCTCAAGGAAAAACAAGGCGGTTTTTCCAAATATTCTGTCAAACTCTCACTGTCTCAAGTACTAAGATATAGCATATGAGTCACCTTAAAACCAGTTACATAACTGGTACTGCAGGTGTATTATGGATTCGGAAAAGATAATTTTCAAGTATCAGATCTGTCAAATTGTATCTATCTATCGTATAGTAGCAATGAGTCAGAATAAATTGCAATGTTTAGTGTTATCGACCGAAACGAGGCTAAGGCCTCTGATTCAGCTTGGGCGAGAATTCTTTCGTATTTGTAATATTATTTTTAGGTAAAACTACCGGAAAACTAAATAAAGACGTTCCAGGTAGCAAAACTACACAAAACCTTTAAGTGCAAGTTTTTTAACAGACTCCGAAAAAAGGAGGTTCCCAATTCGACTAAAACAGTTGAATTTTTGTATGAATTTTACTATTTTTACTCGATATCTCCAAGTTTATCGAAGTTGGTTTAAAGTTTTTTGACGGCCGTTAGGTATGTATATGCGTCTGCCTATTCTGATAAAAAAAAAACTGAAGCCGTACCATGACTTTGCAAGTATCGGTAACGTTA
>JALPQI010005067.1:0-64125 GCA_025490895.1 Thaumatotibia leucotreta | reverse complement strand
AAAGTTTCGGGAATCGGAAAAAATACGCATTTTAATGAAATAAAAGTACTTTTATTGTTTTTCAAAGTATTCTCCTTTGTGTTTAATACACTTTTTCATTCTCTGAAACCAGTTTTTAAAACAGTTATTGAAGTCTGAAGTGGGGGTTGACAAAATGGCCATTTTATAAGCGTCGACTGCTTCTTCCGCGGTCTGAAAACGCTGACCACGCAACCGATTCTTTATTTTCGGGAAAGTATAAAAATCGTTGGGACTTAGGTCGGGGCTGTACGGAGGATGGTCCAGTAATTCGACGTTTTCGCCCTTCAGATAGTCGTCTGTTTTCTGAGCGGTGTGAGGGCTGGCATTATCATGGTGTAGTATAATACGGCGGTTAGGGTTAGTTTTTCGCAGTTCAGCAAAAACAATCGGTAAACAAACGCCTATATACCAATCGGCATTGACAGTTCTTCGATCTTCAAGAGCGATAGTCGCCACGCGACCCGATTTGGAGACAAACGTGGCTACCATTTTTTTGATCGTGCTGCGAGAACGAACAACTTTTGTCGGCTTCGGTTCGTCTTCGTAAACCCAAACTCGAGATTGGTTTTTCGATTCAGGCTCATATGCGTAAATCCATGATTCGTCACCTGACACAATACTAAAAACGGCATTTGAGCTTCCTCCATTAAATCTTTTTAAAGTTTTACGGCACCAATTGACACGTACCGTTTTCTGGTCGTCAGATAACAAGTGAGGAATCCACCGGGAAAATAACTTCCGCACGCCCAACTCTTGTTGTAAAATAACTTGTACCTGACTCATTCCAATGCCTAAAGTCTCCTGAATCTCCCGATATGTAACATGCCTATCTTCCTTTATCAGTTGGTGAACAACATCGATGTTTTGATCGGTAACGGCCGTTTTCGGTCGACCCTCACGTACGTCATCCGCAAGAGACACACGGCCACGTTGGAATTCCGAATACCACCTGTATATGGTCGTCTTTGAAGGTGCTTCACTACTAAAAGCAATAGTTAATCGGTCTCCACATTGTTGTTGTGTTAATCCACTTTTAAAGTCATAATAAATCATTGCTCTAAAACTTTCGCGGGACAGCTCCATTTTCACCAGCGACTCAACGACTTTAAAAAACAATTGAAAATCGGACATTGTTTTTTTTTCTAAGTGGCCAGTGTTTTCGAGTAATGAGACTATGCTTGTAAGAAAGAGGTATAACACATGTCAAATATACGTTCCTAAGTATTCCCGAAATTTTCAGGGCATCCTACGTAACACTTACCCCCCAAGTGACAACAGCATTGCTCACAATTTGCACCACGTTGTACCACTTAATGATGTTTCGCAGTTCGTAAGGTGCTCGGTTCTTCATGTACTCTGGTAGGACCACCTTGATCACGGCCAGGTAGCTGTTAATGATGAAGAAAAGCCAAAGATGCTAAGAATAACAGTCAAACAGCTAAAGAGAATGTTATAACACTTACCCCCCAAGTAACAACAGCATTAGCCACAATTTGCACCACGTTGTACCACTTAATGATGCTTCGCAGTTCGTAAGGTCGTCGGTTCTTCATGTACGCTAGTAGGACCACCTTGATCACGGCCAGGCAGCTGATGACGATGAAGAGCCAAGGATGCTAAATATAACTGTCAAATAACTGAAGATATTGTTATAACACTTACCCCCCAAGTGACAACAGCATTAGCCACAATTTGCACCACGTTGTACCATTTAATGATGCTCCGCAGTTCGTAAGGTCGTCGGTTCTTCATGTAGGTACGCTAGTAGGTCCACCTTGATCACGGCCAGGCAGCTGATGACGATGAAGAGCCAAGGATGCTAAATATAACTGTCAAATAACTGAAGATATTGTTATAACACTTACCCCCCAAGTGACAACAGCATTAGCCACAATTTGCACCACGTTGTACCATTTAATGATGCTCCGCAGTTCGTAAGGTCGTCGGTTCTTCATGTACGCTAGTAGGACCACCTTGATCACAGCCAGGTAGCTGATGACGATGAAGAGCCAAGGATGCTAAATATAACTGTGAAATAGCTAAAGAGAATATTATAACACTTACCCCCCAAGTAACAACAGCATTAGAAACAAATTGCACCACGTTGTACCACTTAATGATGCTTCGCAGTTCGTAAGGTGCTCGGTTCTTCATGTATTCTGGTAGGACCATCTTGATCACAGCCAGGTAGCTGATGACGATGAAGAGCCAAGGATGCTAAATACAACTGTCAAATAACTGAAGAGATTGTTATAACACTTACCCCCCAAGTGACAACAGCATTAGCCACAATTTGCACCACGTTGTACCACTTAATGATGCTTCGCAGTTCGTAAGGTGGTCGGTTCTTCAGGTACGCTGGTAGGACCACCTTGATCACGACCAGGTAGCTGTTGATGATGATGAAGAGCCAAAGATGCTAAGAATAACAGTCAAACAGCTAAAGAGAATGTTATAACACTTAACCCCCAAGTGACAACAGCATTAGCCACAATTGGCACCACGTTGTACCACTTAATGATGCTTCGCAGTTAGTATGGTGGTCGATTCTTCGTGTACGCTAGTAGGACCACCTTGATCACAGCCAGGTAGCTGATGTCGATGAAGAGCCAAGGATGCTAAATATAACTGTGAAATAGCTAAAGAGAATATTATAACACTTACCCCCCAAGTGACAACAGCATTAGAAACAAATTGCACCACGTTGTACCACTTAATGATGCTTCGCAGTTCGTAAGGTGCTCGGTTCTTCATGTATTCTGGTAGGACCATCTTGATCACAGCCAGGTAGCTGTTGATGATGAAGAAGAGCCAAAGATGCTAAGAATAACAGTCAAACAGCTAAAGAGAATGTTATAACACTTACCCCCCAAGTGACAACAGCATTAGCCACAATTTGTACCACGTTGTACCACTTAATGATGCTCCGCAGTTCGTAAGGTGGTCGGCTCTTCATGTACGCTGGTAGGACCACTTTGATCACAGCCAGGTAGCTGCTGATGATGAAGAATAGAGGCCATGGTGAGCGCATAAGCGGCCAGTCTTTGACGCGGGGATCTGGAATGGTTTGAATTGATGCAATACCGACAAGACAACATTGTCCTACAATCCAGTTGGTAATCACTATACAAAGGGACATTTTTTGGTTGTCCTTCGTTTAAGGGCTTGTTCGGTATCGTTTTTCAATCAGGTAAAAGAAAAGATTTTTATTTCAGTTTTTCTATGGGGTAGGCCTTTCAAATCAGCCCACAGTCCTTATTTTTTGTTTTTTGGTAGAAATATAATCGGAACACGATTCTGAACGTGAACGTGCCTTAAACGGAGAACAACTATTAAAATTTCACTATGTATAGTATTCTCGCTGTCTGACCCTATGTACATGTACACTCAACCCATTGTAACCCTTAGGATACTTTAGAATCGTGCCAGAATGACAAGTAATAAGTTATTTCTTACAATCTGATTCACCACGTCACTGTGACTCCCAAGTGGCCTAGGGTTCTAATTTGTTGACTGTACCTACCTATAAATAATAATAAATAAATATTTTTGGACATCTTTACACAAATCGACCTAGTCCCCCGGTAAGCTCAATTAAGGCTTGTGATGTGGATACCAGGCGACGATATATATATAATAGATGATTAAATACATAGACAGCCATGACCAAGGAACAAATATTTGTGATAAATAAATACACAAATAATGCCCTCGCCAGGATTTGAACCCGGAACCTCCAGCTTCGTAAGCTTCGCAGGGTCACCACCAACTAGGCTACGGAGGCTGAATTTTGCACATTTCGAATTTACAAGTTTTTTTAATAAAATGAGTAGTATGAAAATTTTAGTTTAGTATCAGTATTGTAGGTACCAGTGCGAAGCCGGGGCGAGTCGCAAGTAGTTTAATATTTGCTTGACACTCCTGTCAATAGTGCAGACGTCCAAGTTATGAAAAGTATCGAAAATATTTGAAATATCGTCGGATTTTTTGTGGAAAGTCATATGACAAGTAAAGCAACGTTCAATAAATTTACCAATTTGTCAACAATATCCTCCTGCCCAGACAATAAAATTTGCCATTGAATTTTGAATTAATAATGTAGGAAATAGAACAGAATTTCTTTTGTTTAAGGAGACCTTTTAATAGGCCTCTGGGCGGCAGGAGGATATCGCATAAATTAATTTTAATCTAATCAAGGTTAGAACACTTTCATATATCAATTAATGTTGGTTGCAATTACAAATGCATAATAACTGACTCCGTAATTTAAAGTAACGTAACAGCGCATCACTAACAGCTTTTACGCTTTAATTGTCCAAGAACAAATGATGGTCGAAAAAACAAAAGCATATCTGCGGTGCCTGATGACCTGACATAAGAGTGACAGGTTGACAGACGTTAGTTTCGAATGGATTTCGAAAACAGATCAGATTCTATCCATTGTCCGTTCTGGTTGCAGAAACTGCGGTTTAATTGACTTGCGGATTTGGGATGGAAATTGAAAATTGTGTTAACACTTAAACGCATTGTCATCATCATCATCATCATATCAGCTGAAAGACGTGAACTTAAACTGGTGAACTTAAACGCATACTGTAGTATATCTATTGTCTATGCCAATTTATAGACATTAAACTACAATATGTTATAATAAGTATTAATGAAAGTCACAATTTAATCGTCTGTTTATTCACTTATGATCCAAGTGTAAGGATACATTAGAGTCACGTGGGGTACCTAAACTTACGCAGTGGGTAAAATTACGCAAGCTGATACATTTATGTCAATGCGATTGCGTAAACTTACCCCCTTATTCATAAACGTTTGTTAACTTAACAAGGCGCTAATAAGTGTTTGTCCCTTTTGCTCTTATGGACACATTGTTAAGACCGAAAGGGACAAACAATTATTAGCGGCTTGTTAAGTTAACAAACGTTTATGAATAAGGGGGTTACAGTCTTACCCATTTTTACCCCACGTGAATCTATGTCTGGATATATTAACAGTAACATGTATAGTGAAAGAAAAAAGAAAGCCAGCCATATTTGTTTACTTTATTTTGGATTCTACTGACGATTGGTATAGTTCTTTTGGTTGTGGCTTGTGGCCATGCTCTTCTTCACGTAATATCAGGATATTATACATTACATAATTCATTTCTTTGTACTAAATATTTCGTCTATTGTCTGGCCGCCACATTATTCACGCATAATTCAATCAAATCCAATTCGTAATCGTGTTAATGCATCTTATCTCGGATCTGACTCAAAAAATGAATTGTTTACAACATTGAGAAGATGTTACCAAATGGTGAAAGGAATTTGCTTGATATAATATAATAAAGCAGTAGTCTGTCTTCCTACAAGTATTCATGTAACAGAAACTGGCGTTGTTGCACTTTTATGTGTACAAATTACATTAATATTTATTTTAAACATGACGATTCATCCTGTTACACCGTCACTTATCTTGGAAATCGGTAACTTATGCATCAACCTTCTTACCTATTTTTGTCGTAATGACCTATGGTTAGAACCAAAAGAAGACAACTTACCTATAAGGAACTCATAGTTAGAAAATCTTTTTCGGGATTTCTTGCTTATCTCAGTGAATTTGCTCAGTATGACCATCCCTAGTACCCTGTTAACTCTTGTTCGTATTACTCGCTATTTAGTCAATCCTGATACCTGTAATTTCCATACGTTATGTGTCAAAAAGTGACATTGTTGACAGATAATCTATGAAACTGACAACTGTCAGGAATGTCAGGATTTACTTCATAGCGGCGGCCGAGTATAGTTAGTTACCTACCTACCCTACATATTGAAATTTGCTAAGAGTCAAACTCCTGCTTCTCGTTCTCTGTGTATTTAATCTAGAGAACGCATCCACGCCCGGAAACCGCAGATGCCTAGATTTTGTAAGTCCTATTAATGTAGACCTAAAATATGACTAGGTTTTATTGCAAAACGGAGAAAGGCGTGTCGGCGGTCCGTCTGCGATAAAATGTTTTCTACCTTGTTGGCATTCAGAAGGCGAAGTTAGGTTACATGTAGTGTTTGAAAGTAAGACCTGAGGTAGATATGGTACAGTCGGCATTAAATATGCTAGGGCTTGTGATTATTTTACTCAGTCTTTGCTGTACGTTGTATGTATTAATTGTCTATTCCAATTGACAACACAAAAAAAAATTACTAGTCTTTTTTTGTCTTTTATCTGATTCAGCCATGATTCCATGAACCATTAATAGTACATTGTGTATTAAGGGCGGTAAATAAGAAATTGTGCCGCCCGTGGCACACACAATGTTTTTCATCACACTTGTGAGGTAAAAAAGTAAATAAAACAATATATTTTCACAAAACTACTCTAAAATGGTCTAAGTCATTTCTCAAAATCAGGGATGACTTAAAATTGTCGTTTTCATAGAAGAAATCTCAGCGCTAGTGCGACGTAATATTGTATGAAAATCCATTATTGCCCATGGGCATAATATAGCTCATTACGTTCAAGTATGCCTGCGTATAATAACACTTTTTACGAGCAAGTGTGATGAAAAAATATAAACACTTTTTTTTATGTATATGTGTGAGCCCGATTTCGTAGAAATATTTTGTTTTTTGATATGCCAACGGCAATCTACGCTAAAATTACGATACAAAATAGAACAGTAGTTACAGTTTCCATAGTAGAATTAACTAAGAAAAATGTACCTACCTCTATTTGTGTATTGTATCGTCGTATACATACAATGGTACGTTCAGAATCAGGCATTTTTAACCGCTCAAAACAAAATAAAAACAAAAAACACCTGTCTCTTTATTTTTTTTGTAGGTAATGTTGACCTCCTGAAAAAACAAGACTTTAAAAAATATATATTGTCAAGATTTTTTGTTACTGACGCGCTTTTACAAATATCTACGGGCGGGCGCGTCAAATTGCCAACAACCTTTCCATTGATATTGTATGAAAATGCGTGGGTCGTGAACTCGTGACGATTAGACTAGATTTTTTGATAATGACCTATAGTTTATTCTAGTTTAAAAATAAATTCCAATGCCCACTTATTCTCAGATAAATCGTGATACTGAACTATAGTAGGGACAAACCCGTGAAATAATCTAGTGAAGCTGACTGTACATGTACAACAATATCCGCTTATTCGTAACAATAACGCCCGGCATTTCTACATTACGAGAACCGGAGTGCAAGAGGAATTATAATATAATAATGCAATTGTGCCCTTTGTAGACACCGACTATCAGTGCAGCTGCGGGGGTCTATCTTTTCAATTACATCAATTACGTGCATTCGTGTGAAGTGTCGCTATGAGAGCCTTCATAAGGGCCTGCTACTTTAATGGGCCATAAAGTATTCTAACTAAAAAAAATCCAATATAAAAATAAAATTCTAACCCCTCCCGGTTGGCAGGGGTTACATTTTTATTTTTATTTTGGAAAGTTTTTAGTTAGAAAGTTTTTTTCTATATTCAATATTTTCACAGATATCTCTGAAAATATTGAATATAGCTAAAAATTTAACCCCTTGCTGGAGGGTTGGGAGGGGTTACATTTTTATTTTTATTTTGGAAAGTATTTTAGTTAGAAAGTTTTTTTTTATATTCAATATTTTCACAGATATCTCAGAAAATATTGAATATAGCTAAAAATTTAACCCCTCACTGGAGGGTTGGGACGGGTTACATTTTCATTTTAATTTTGGAAATTTTGGAATTTGAATATTTTAGAAAAAAACTTTCGAACAAAATCGGCACAGACAATTTCGGACCGTATACTGTGCGTGTGCATGGCCCGACATGCTCTTGTCCGGGTCTTTTTAATATGACGTCTTTTTCTTCTGCCAAAGGTAGTTGGACAAAGTACACACACACTATAATTAGTATGACTAAAATTCGTAACACAATTGTCGGCCTTGACTATGTAATTTTTTTTGCAATACTTAGTACATTCTTGTGTTGACACTTTAATCCATTACGCATACAACCATTCCTTAAATCTAGATATCAGGCGCTAAACACTCCCGTGAGATACTCACAGCCCCGTTTTCAAAAAACAATTCATATTAAACTAGTTATTTTTGTAATTACCCGCTCTTTCATAGAACACTATGTCGTAGGCTCTCACGATATAATCCATTGTTAGACCGCACTGCACTGTTACTTTGTTAATGTGGAGTTTGGAACTTAGACATTGTATAAATGGTAATTTTGCGCTTTACGATATACAGGACGCTTTGAATATATTTTCTAACTGCATCAATGAAACAAAGGAGTATTACATATTTTAATTTAAGTATCGCAAAAGAAAATAATTAGACTGTAATCAGTAAACAATGGATCAAAATGATATTTTATATTTTCGGCCAGGGCGTTTACTGAAGCCCGAATGCAGCGATGGATTCCAATATAAAGTGGAATCCTGAGTGTAATGAGGGATTCAAGCATTAACGCACAAGACAATAATAATTTTGATAACGTAGGGTAGGACGCATGCTGCTTTTCGCATCACCTATGAAAAAAATGTACGTATTATATTAATATTTATACACATAATCGATTCTGAAGAACTCGTAGTCGATTATGAACGTGCCAACTATTTATTTTTTACACGACTGCCAAAAGGAGAGTATATGTGTTCAGCCCCTATGTATGTTTCATATTTTCTTTAAACGCGCAGATCTTCGCGACCACTTAACCGTTTTTAATAGTGTAAGGTATCTATAGAATCCTCGTGACGTCGCGGGTAACATAGGATACGGATACATAGGTCACGTTAAAAACAATATGGCGGCCTATAAATTCAATAATGTCTGACAAAAAAAAATCAATTTTGAGAAAACCTATCGAGTTTGGTATCAAAATGAAGAGCTTTGAACTGCAATTACGATTATGTATTTAACTCATATGTTTGTTACTTATTCTAGAAAAGCCAGATTCATTAAAATACAATTAAGGCGCCATGAATAATATGTCATCCAAATGCTATGATTTGGGTATCAAATTAAAGCATTTTATGTGCAGATTATAAATATATATACAAGTTATATGTTTAAATATATGTTTGAAGAGAAAACTCGAAATGTTCTACATCGCACTTTTGAAGTTTTTCTTCGAAGCCTAAGACGTGACATGACTGTCACAGTTGACACATCTTCTTGACCGTTAAGTGTGTATGAAACAGATACAATGTACATACGCGCTTGTGGTCAAGGGGTAAAAAGCACGGCTGCTACGCAGCGGTCGTGGGTTCAATCCCCGGCTCATACCGATGAGTTTTACAAATACCTTATGCACGATATGTCATTTGATATACAGTAAGTAGATACCGGTCAAAAGTTTAAGTTCATTCCATGATTTCGATACAAAATAGGTAATACACTTTCGGGGGATTTTTTTTTCAGTGTTACCAACAAAATTTCAAGATCTTTTAATATTAACTGAACAATTTTATACATTGGATCCGATAATAATTCATAGGCAAACAAATTTGTATGATGACATGACTGCCAAAAGCTGCTACAACTGCCTCAGTTGTCCGAACTGTTCGAAAGTAACGCTCAATAATCAGTCACATATTACTTTAAACAAGTGTCGACTTAAGTGCTGGAAAATGATGATGACCCAAAGAGTCGATTTCGTATCAAAATCGTGGTTTGAACCTAAAATTTCGTCTTTCGAGTGCTTTACGGTGTAGGAAAACATCGTGAAGGAACCTACCGTTCCAGGGCCGGGTTAGGCCTTAACATTTGTGCAGGGGAGTTGGTAAGAAGGAAGGTAGGTTTGCCTGGTAAATTGAGTCTCACGCAGCTCGGCCTTCGCCCTAACAGGCAAGTTGCGCGCCGTCGGGCCACGCTCCAGGCCTTTGGCCCTACGCGGCGCTCGGCTTTTAGCCTCCGCATCTTCTCAAAGCAAATTTTCGGGCCTGCGGCCCTGAGATTCGTTTTAATGCTACACTTTTCCATCGTATAGCGATGGAGCGCTGGGTTCTGGTAGCTTGGCCTTCGGCCTTGCAAGCCGGCGCCCCTTTAGGGGACACTTCGGGCCTTCGGCGCTACGCGGAGCACGGTCTGCAGCCTTAGCAGGTTGTGGAAACGATCGTTGGGTCTGCGGATCTCCGATTTGTTTTCATGTTACACTATTTCATCACGTAGTGCGGTAGCGCTGGACTCTAGCTTCGATTGTTAAAGCAGTTAAGAAGGGCGGTTGTACCGCTTGGGCTCACTCGTTGGGCCTCCGACCCACCGGGCTCGCGTTTGAAGCACCCCGATAGTGACGCTCCAGGCCTTCGGCCCTATGTGGAGCTGGGCTTTTTACAAGCTTGGTAGCTCAATTTTCTTGCAGCTCCTTCTTCGACCTTGCTTTAAATTTCTTCGAAGTGGCACTTGGGCCATCTAAGTGAAAGTCTTCTCTCTGTACTCTGGCTCCGGTAGTCCGGGCCGGGGGCTCACCTTTCGGCCTCGCAAGCCAGCGGTGTCCGAGGGACGATGCAGGCCTTCGAACCTACGGCCTTTGCAGGTTGTCTAAACGATCGTCGGATCCATTTTAACGTTACACTATTCCGTCGGCTTACGTGGTAATGCTGGGCTATGGTGGCTCGGTCTTCGGCCTCGCAAGCTAGCGCCCCTCTGGCTTCCGCTTTAGGCCGTTGGCCCTACGCGGAGCTCGGCTTTCAGTCCTCGCTGGAGTTCGAAGCGAACCGTTGGGCCCTCTGGTTCGATTATTCGATTTCGATAATAGTTAAGAGGGACGGTTGTGAGGACCGTGTGGACTCGCCGGTTGTGCCTTGGGCCCTACACGGATATCGGTTTAGTTAGATGCTGGGGTGCTTGAAGAAGCATGGTAGCTCAGTTTTCTCGCAGCTCGGCCTACGGCCTCGCTTTAATTTTCGACGCGCTTGGGCCCGGTCCGGTGTCGGTGTGACGCGGTTCGGCCTCCGTGAGCTCGGCTTTCGGCCTTCCACCCTGAAGCTCGCCCTGTGGACTCGATGGTTCCGGTAATGCTCCAGCCCTCACGCGGCGTGCCCTTCGGCTTCGCCCAAAATTAGCGGGATTGGAACTTCTTGGGCCCCCGGAGCGAACCTTCGGCCCTCTGCAGAATCGGTTTTTGAAATTCTATCCAACTTTAAGGAATCTCCAGATTCACTAAAAGGTTTCAAATAAATAAAATAATTAAAAAATTAAAAAACACGACTGCCGTTTTAAGCGAACTGAAAAGTAACAACTAATTCCTTCTTCAGGTTAATTCTTGTGAGCGTGTCTACATAATAGGCGCTCGTCTTATTACTTACTATATTTTGTTTCAGTTGCAGTCGGGGAACCTTTCATTACGAAAAATATAAATATATGGAGGTTCCGCCCGACTGCAACCGAAACGAAATATAGTAAGGAATAAGACGAGCGCCTGTTATGTAGACACGCTCACAAGAATTAACCTGAAGAAGGAATTAGTTGTTACTTTTCAGTTCGCTTAAAACGGCAGTCGTGTTTTTTAATTTTTTAATTATTTTATTTATATATTTAATTGTTATTTTTTAGGCTGGCAATAGAAAGTTATAGAACAGAAAAATGCCCCTTTTTTAAATTTCAAGTGGCAGCCGTCTATGTGACAGATTATAATGAGTAGATAAAATTGTTTATATTGCTAATTCCCGAAATGTGAGAAATATGATATAAGTAGGTATTATAAGTGCGCTAACTGAATTGAAATTCTAATTATTCTACGTCAGTAGAATAATTAAAAATAATGAAATGTAACTTAACGATTACGAGTAGCATTTTACTAAACATTAATAATTTTTAATCAATCTAATTGTACTATTAGCCATAATGATGGTCTACCACTATTCGCTTCTATTTCGTGGTAATACATTCGAAGATATTTGCTTCTGTACCATTTCCTTACAAAAAGTCGTGACCGATCTTGCATAAATAGTCCTTTAAAGCTGCCATCGCTAAAATCTATGTTAATGGATTTCCTCAGCCATTTAGGCACTCAAGTAACTATTAAATCACTATAATCGACTTAGGTCTGCAATTAGGTGTATTATGATAATCGAGGCCGATTACAATCGATGCCAAAATCGACTCGACCTTCGCAACATCGATTCATTTCGCAATATGTTATGTATTGTTGATTAATGATCACTGAATCATTAGTGAAGCATCTTGTAGAAATAGATGATCTGGTCAAAATAACATTTTGTTGTAGAGATCGGAAAGTTAACCTTTTCGACGCCATGTCATACAAAAGCTGTCAGACGCCAAGTCAGCACCGAGGTATCAAAACTGAATTTGAGGTATGAAAAGTGTATGCTCGTGCGTTTCGGTCTGTATTGCTTTATGAACCGGGACTTATTAATCGGTCTTTGGCGTTAGATCTAGTAGTATAGAGATAAAAGGTTAAGCCTGTAATACATGACAGGCGACAACCCTCCTTACAATCTGTCAGACTGCCAAAGTGACATTTCAAGTTGCCGACGATAAAACAGCAAACACCTACCACTAAAACTATAATCAAATACGTCGTATACATACAACAAAAGTGTTTGTTGCCATTTTGCCACAACTGAAGAAGCTATAGCAAACTGTGTTCATTCTTTAATTATATGTTTTCATCGCGTTTGTTATAAATAAATGCTTTTTTTGTTGTTTAATTTTCGCGCCATATTTATAACGTTAGCAGGCACACCCGTGCATTTTTAAGAGAATAGTATGGTACCCTAATGCCCTGGCCACGACATTTGTCTAAAGGTGCGGTTAAACTAAAAGAGCATTCGCTGTTCTAACCTCCCACTCTACGAAATTCGATCGGTACACAAAACGTGATTGGTTGATTTCTTAGAACGGGCGCTAGAACAGCGAATGCTCTTTTGGTTTAAACGCACCTTTAGGCGACCAGCGGCGAGCGAATCCATGAGTTGAAGCGGGATGCCGATATGGGGTACGAGAGGGAGCACTATACGTTTTCCGCTAAGCCGGTCGCCTTAGACGGCCACATTGCACGCAGAGCAGATGGTCGATGGGGTCGACTGTCCATCTTGTGGGTGGACATCCTACGCTGCGTTTGCCTAGCCGTGGTCTCCACTCGAGCACTTTTCGACCCCATCGACCATCTGCTCTGCGTGCAATGTGGCCTGCCCATTGCCACTTCAGCTTGCTGATCCGGAGGGCTATGTCAGTAACTTTAGTTCTCCTACGGATCTCCTCATTTCTGATTCGATCACGCAGAGAAACTCCGAGCATAGCCCTCTCCATAGCTCGTTGAGCGACTCTGAGTTTAGTGATTCACTCTGAGTGATACCCTTAGAAAAACATATTCCATAAACATACATTCCTGTATTTATGCAGTTGCAGGCACTGTTACGTAAACCACGCGTCCCTAAGCATTATCAATGCAATTTTCATGAGCGCATATGATTACCGCGCCGCGGGGTCGCGGTGGACAATACTCTGAACTGGGACAGTAAACAAGGACGTGATAACTGATAATACAGTCGAGGAATTTAATTTCCTACCCATTTCGTACCTTGTCACAGTGACAATCAATGTGAAAGCTGCTAGGACTGTCCTATTATAGCTATAGCTACTATGACAAGGTACGAAATGGGTAGGAAATTAAATTCCTCGACCGTACATTGTTACCCATATTAATGTTAAAGTTAAAAGGGATTTTGGAGAAGTTCAATCATCATATATTGATTTAAACTTTCACGATTATCACTCATATTTTAAATACAAACGGGTCTTAATCGCGTTTAATTATATCCAGACGTTTCAGGCATGACGTTACACCCGTGGTCGCAGGCAGACTGATAATTCCGATTCGTGCCGGTTTACAATATATTGATTTAAACTTTCACGATTATTACTCATATTTTAAAGACAAACGTTTCTTAATCGCGTAAACTTACGTTTAATTATATCCTGACGTTTCGGGCATGACGTTACACCCGTGGTCGCAGGCAGACTCATAGATTCACTTCAGTAATCATATCGCTCATTTCAGTGGATTTTCAGTATGAAAAAATAATCATGTGAATAGACAATCTTCATCTTGAAATCATTATTTAGTGAAAATAAATAGTTACCGTTAGTCTATCCTTTGGCCTAGCAATCTATCTTTTGTTCAGTCGGTAGTGCTGCTAATCGGGAACAAGTATCACAAAAATATTTTTTCTTCGGACATGATTATTCTCCTTGTATTTAAGTATCTGTACTCAATCAGTGAGGAGAAATCAGAAACTATAAAAAATAGAGATTTTTTATCTGTCGAACCATGTTCTCGACTTGATGAAAAAAAATTATCACATATTAGATTTCAAAAAAGAATCGAATCAGAGTATATTTATTTCCTCACCACTGACTGACCCATGGATTGATCCCCCTATATGTTATATGATAATGCAGCTTTCTGCTGGACTGTTTAAATTTGTATAAGAATTCCCCTTGATATATATTTATAATAAATCTACTAAACTTAGCTTAAAAAAGGTATAGTATACGCATACGATATTATTCCCTTTACTGCATGGTTCGCCAGTATCTTTTCACCTGCATTTCGGACTTGAAAGAGTGAAGAGCGCTTGAAACGCGAGGTCTGCATCATTAGTAAAGCCGCTTCATTTCTACATAGGGTTGCCAGGCGTTCATAGGTTTTGTCCGGACCGGTTTTTTATTGCGTGTCCGGCGAAAATACATTGTCCGGCTTGTGTCAGGATTTTACATTTTGTAAACGAGCGAACGCCGAACTTGCCGATTCGATGATGTTATGTTATGTCATAGTGGGACGCTCGACCGGACTCGAGCGGGCTGCCGAGCATCTGCTGTGCTCATTCACCCCATTTCCCTTTACTGGAGTTGCAGGTTATTGTTCCGGTTGCGTTATCCCTTTACTTCCGCCTAGCCTCCTTATTTTTTTGCAGAACCAGAGGACATCTCTGAGTTCGACCTCCCTGAGTTCTTTCCCCTTCAGCCTATCCCTGCCAAACACATCATTTCTCGCCGCTGCGTAGATGATGCATTCCGCAGGGACAAGGCTGATTTCGTCTCTTCCGCAATGTGAACAGGCTTAGTCATTGCTTATTCCCATCACCTTAAGATGCCTGTTGAGGGTGTTGTGTCCCGTAATGATTCCGGTCAACATCCTCAGGTTAGTTTTCTCCAGCTTCGTAAGGTATCTGATTCTCCTTTGTCGAGCCGCTGATAGTGATGATACTGAGACCTCTGAGATAAAAATGAATTATTTGTTTCAGAACTCTCACACTACTCAAAATATCTAAAATTACTGAGTCTGTAATAAATACCTTGATTTTCTGGCACTGGTCCTCAATGAGTCTCGAAGAATAGTTTGACCATTCGATGTCCCTTTCCGGCTTATAGAAATATTAATAAAACGGAAAGGGTCTAAGAATACTTAACCGCTTGCTAAGTTAGGAGTCGTTTATGAATAAATAATATTAAACAACAAGCACAACAAACCTTTGAATATCTACAATAGGGAAGTCGCATTCATTCAGCTTAGTTGTATTGCATTGGCTTCTATGCACAAAGTTGGCTATTCAGCTAGAATGCGCGTTTCATTATATCTTATCTGTTTGTCATTTCTGAGTGTTACAACACAAAAGGGGTTTCTCTAACAATATTCCGAAGATAGATCGGATTGAAAATTGCTTACAGAACAATATAGAAGGCGCTTTTGAAATGGTGATACATTTGGTTTATGGTTCTATAGAATTATTTTTGATCTAAGGGTTCTAACCCCTGAAACTCCGCTGTCAAAAATTTGCTAGTCAATTAATGACTTTAATTACCTATTAAATCATAGTCCAAATGGGTTGTGACAGATCCTTCACTCGGTACTTCAGGAGTACTTTTTTTACGCTGCTAGACTAAAAAAAGTTCTGAAGCCTTTCCTTCTAAACTAAACTCTGTCCAACCAGCCTGTCAGCAGAAAAAGGCGGCACATTTTATAAATGGGGAGTGTTCCGAGGAATTGTTCGGGTTAATACCTGCCGCTTCTTTCCGCCACCGCCCTACGCGACAATATTTCCATTCTCACCATTTAGATGGCTGGCAGTCCTCAACTGTGCGCTTTTCCCGTAACTTCCTGCCTCGCACAGCTAAACGAACTGTCGCAAGCGGTGTTTCCGGACCGATACGACCTTCAAACCTTCAAGAAAAGAGCGTACTCCCACCTTAAAGGCCAGCAACGCTTTTGCGACGCCTCTGGTGTTGCGGGTGTCCATCATCATCACCATCATCATCATGATGATGATGATGGACACCCGCAAGAAAAGAGCGTACTCCCACCTTAAAGGCTGGCAACGCATTTGCGACGCCTCTGGTGTTGCGGGTGTCCATGGGCGACGTTAATTGCTTTCATCAGGCGATTCGTCTCTTCGTTTGCCACCTATAGCATTAAAAAACTGACCATAGTTATGCAGAAAGCGACCAACTTCGATTTTTTGACAATGCAGAAAGCAACCAAACTCCATATGTTAATGCTTAAGTCAGACTGACAAAAAAATGTAGTTGGTCGCTTTTTGAATAACTATGGTCAACTTATCACTAATAGTTTTTGTCTAGAAACGTAACCGATTCGGCATTGGGCTAATTTTCCGGCTGTCGATTGCATTAAGATTAATAACGAATCATCCAATAACTAGGAAAGTTTCGTAAGTGAAGTTGACAGATGCCTGGACTAAAACTAATTTCATGTAGAAATCCGGTTGGAAATATCAATTTTTCAGGCCGTTGAGTAAGATAAATGACTGTTCGAGTTACTGGGAATGTTCGAGGTTAGGTCGCTCGTAAATAACGTTTGGGTAAAAGCAATCATTTTCTGAGACTAGCCTAATGTTCTGAACATGAATCGCATGATTGTTTTGATTGTTACTACAATTTTCGTGTAGCGTAGGTATTGTCTAGTAATCATAACACAAACCTTGGCTGTCATAAAATATATCAGTTAATATTTATTTGTTTTAATGCTGGTAGGCATATCATTAAAAATTATTAAGATTCGGATTAAAATCATACATTATAAAAATACTGGTACATCAAACTTATCTATTTAACCGTATGTGCCTACCTTATATTTGCGGTATTAATTAACACGTCGTGACGTCGTAATACTTACATTTTGCACTTGACTTATCCAACAAACTTTTCTGACGTCTCCTGAAGTAGTCCGAAGATGAGTGGTGAAAGATGAATTGATAATTGAATACATTATTAATGTGACATAAAGTACCCTGCCTACGAAGGAGGTTCCGGGTTCGAATCCCAGCGAGGGTATTATTTGTGGCTGGAAATATTTCGTTGGCTGATAAGCAAAACTCACTATAAAAACTGTCACTACTCTTAGCAACCTCTTATGTCATTATTGAATAGTTTTGCCTGTCATCCGACTTTGTTCTTTGGTCGTGACTGTGTCTATGTATTTAAGTATCTATATGTATCTGTCTTTTATACACCGTGATTTCTAATAACCCGAAAGATTTTAACAGTGTGTTCCTGACCACATTTAGAAACTAATGTCGTATAAACTTTTCTGGATATCGCCTAGTTTCAGAGTTATTACCAATTAAAAAAAACATATTTTCTAATTGTAACTCGGTACAAAAGGTCTTTTTAACGGCGTTGGTGCCATTATGGAGAATAGTCTCACTAGCCTCATTAATAGATATCGAAAAGTGAGAAATAAAACCTTTTAAAAATGATGTTTTTGTAAAAAAAAACCTTAACACTCATTGTAAGTGCTAGTTTCATGAATAACTTTTACTTTTTATGTTAAAATACATTCAAAAATTAAATAACAATTGAAAAAAAAATCGAAAAAAAAAATTTTTTTTTTCGCCAAAAATGACAAAAGTCATATAATATTTTTTGTTTGTTTTTACATCAAACATGCGTGGTTAAAATATTTCGGGTTATTAGAGATCACGGTTTATATGTCGTAGGATGATTTGATACTTCGAATCTTCGCGAAAATCCTAGGTTGATACTTCGAATCTTCGCGAAAATCCTAGGGGTTTTGCAAACTAACCTAACCTAACCTAACCTATTATCCGCGTTTTCGCAAAACCTAGATTTTCGCGAAGATTCGAAGTATCAAATCATCCTACGACATATATACATATCATCGCTTAGTACATCACAAGCCTTAACTGAGCTTACCGTGGCACAAGGCCGATTTCTGTAAAAAGACCCATGATTAAATTTTTATTTTTTAAATTCCAGTCTAAAGAGAAGATGACGCGCGGCGTGCGTCGCGGCTGCGTGCGCCTGCGAGCCGCCGTCATAGGTATAGACGACGAGGACGACTCCACCTTCACCATCACTGTGGATCACAAGACTTTTCATTTCCAGGTGAGTCCAAGTCATTCCACTGCAAGCGGGTCATTCATGGCTCCGACTGACTGGCTGACATACACCGTTGGTGGCACTAGGAATTAAGGTTCGACCGAGATCTCGGTCTCGGCATTCTTGACCAAAAATCGAGCCGAGATATCCCTCTCGGCTCTCGGCCAAAAATGGCCGGGACTCTCAGCCGTGGCCGAGATTCGTAAAGAGCTGTAATTAGCGAGCTTGACGCCATCTCGCGAACTTACTGCGATTTTATTGGTGTCATATTGACATGAACTGACTTCAATTTCACTTTAAAATGAATGGTCATACTATCGATAAAAATACCTGAAATTCGAATACCTACCGGTTTTTGGGGTACCTACATAAAAAAAATTCAAAAAAAGAAAATATCCAAAAAAAATTGCTGTATTTAGTTTGACGATGGACTTACTGTAGGTATTTGCTAGGGAGTTTTTATGTAATTTACTAATTTATACGTTTTTTATCCTTTCTACCGAGTCTCGGTCTCGGTCTCGGCCGAGAATCAAATATATTCTCGGTCTCGGTCTCGGCCAAGACTAAAATATGGGTCTCGGTCGGACCTTTCTAGGAATCGTAAACTGCGTACTACATAGGTACGTAGTAAACCGCGTATCCACTAGAGGCAGCCTCGTCGAGCGGCTGCCTCACTCCGAGGCTGCGCAAATTCGTCGCCGCGAGCCGAGCCATATTTTGTCGGTCTCTGTGCCGTGCTCAAAGGCGCCTCAAGCCGCGTATCCACTAGAGGCAGCCTCGGGTCGAGCGGCTGCCTCACTCCGAGGCTGCGCAAGTGGAGACGCTGCCTCAACCTGAGGCACGCCGCGACGCGAGGCAAATTCGTCGCCGCGAGCCGAGCCATATTTTGTCGGTCTCTGTGCCGTGCTCAAAGGCGCCTCAATCCGAGTCGTGTGTTTAGTGGAGCTGGAGACCACAGAATTAGATTTGGATAGAAGAAACAAGTTCATTCATTTGTATGGCGGCCGAGCGTGTCAGATTTTGTACTGAAGTTGTTACTTGCCTATGATTTTAAATATGTCTCAGGCCCTTGAGTATTCATATTTTTTTGTGTTGTTGCAATCAATATTACTTAAGGAGGCATTATTAAGGTTTTTGCACACTTCAACTTACAAAATTTGACGCCCGAAAGCTGCAAGCTGCGATTAAAGACGGACAACTCAGTAGATTTTACTGAGTTCATTTGACACGCTAAATAGATACGTTTGCTTGATCTATGTTATATATGACATCTGTGGTGGAGACGATCGCGCCCGTCGCGTGCATTCGCCATTGGTCCCAAAATGTTTGTATGAATTCATTTGTTACCAAAAAAGGAAACTTCCATATGAATTTTCTGAGATATTTTGGGAAATGGTGTGGATCTTGCTCAGCATCATTGACTTGACCGGCCTACCAATGTTTATCAATATATAAGACTTGATGAAATTAAGAGTCGCTCAACGAGCTATGGAGAGGGATATGCTCTGAGTTTCTCTGCGTGATCGAATCAGAAATGAGAAGATCCGTAGGCGAACTAAAGTTACTGACATAGCCCTCCGGATTAGCAAGCTGAAGTGGCAATGGGCAGGCCACATTGCACGCAGAGCAGATGGTCGATGGGGTCGAAAAGTGCTCGAGTGGAGACCACGGCTAGGCAGATGCAGCGTAGGACGTCCACCCACAAGATGGACAGACGAGCTTATGAAGGTCGCTGGGACACGCTGGATGCAGGTCGCATCTAACCGGTACATGTGTTGGTCCAGAGGGGAGGTCTATGTTCAGCAGTCGTCTTATGGCTGAAATGATAATGATGATGAAGACTGATGCAAATGTTTTTTTTTTTTTAGTATCGCTCAGGTACGAACAAGTAACTCGCCAGCGACAATCGTGAAACTCCTGCCAGAACTAACATCAGCAAGCTCAGTGACGCTTAATGGTGCGGCTCCAATGAGGCGGAGAGGAGCGGAGATGTGCAAAATTGACCAATTACATTCTTCAAATTCAAAATTCGAAACACTGTCATGCGGTCTCATTGGCCAATTTTGCACATCTCTCGTCTCCGCCTCAGTGGAGCCGCACCCTAACTGTGCTTTGCCCACCATCAGTCTACGCTACAATATTTTTTTTATCGGAGACCCCGCAGTGGACTGAGAGGCCGATGAATGTGTATCTATTTCAGATAATTCTTTTTTTATTCCAGGCCCGAGACGGCTCCGAACGCGAGCGCTGGGTCCGCTCCCTCGAGGACACGATATCGCGTCACGGGCGACGCACGCGCTGGTCGCGCAGCGTGCCCGCGCCGAGCGCGCGCCACGGAGACCTGGAGCGGCGGATAGCGGAGGCCGACGCCTACTTGCAAATTATGATCGAGCTGGTGGAGGTGCGTCACCATATATCACTTGTCCTAGGACACGATATCGCGCCACGGTGACCTCGAGCGGCGGATAGCGGAAGCCGACGCTTACTTGCAAATTATGATTGAGCTGGTGGAGGTACGTCACCATATATATCACTTGACCTAGGACACGATATCGCGCCACGGTGACCTCGAGCGGCGGATAGCGGAAGCCGACGCCTACTTGTAGATCATGATCGAGCTGGTGGAGGTGCGTCACCGTATATCACTTGACCTAGGACACCATATCGCGCCACGGTGACCTCGAGCGGCGGATAGCGGAAGCCGACGCTTACTTGCAAATTATGATCGAGCTGGTGGAGGTGCGTCACCATATATCACTTGATCTAGGACACGATATCGTGCCACGGTGACCTCGAGCGGCGGATAGCGGAAGCCGATGCCCATGATCGAGCTGGTGAAGGTGCGTCACCATACATCACTTGACCTAAGACACGATATCGCGCCACGGTGACCTCGAGCGGCAGATAGCGGATGCCGACGCCTTCTTGCAGATCATGATCTAGCTGGTGGTGGTGCGTCACCATATAACACTTGACCTAGGACACGATATCGCGCCACGGTGACCTCGAGCGGCGGATAGCGGAAGTCGACGCCTACTTGCAGATCATGATCGAGCTGGTGGTGGTGCGTCACCATATATCACTTGACCTAGGACACGATATCGCGCCACGGTGACCTCGAGCGGCGGATAGCAGAGGCCGACGCCTACTTGCAGATCATGATCGAGCTGGTGGAGGTGCGTCACCATACATCACTTGACCTAGGACACGATATCGTGCCACGGTGACCTCGAGCGGCGGATAGCAGAGGCCGACGCCTACTTGCAGATCATGATCGAGCTGGTGGAGGTACGTCACCATACATCACTTGACCTAGGACACGATATCGCGCCACGGTGACCTCGAGCGGCGGATAGCGGAAGCCGACGCCTACTTGCAGATCATGATCGAGCTGGTGGAGGTGCGTCACCATATATCACTTGACCTAGGACACGATATCGTGCCACGATGACCTCGAGCGGCGGATAGCGAAAGCCGACGCCTGCTTGCAGATAATGATCGAGCTGGTGGAGGTGCGTCACCATATATCACTTGACCTAGGACACGATATCGCGCCACGGTGACCTCGAAGAAGACACGATATCAACATTCTAAAAGTTATCTGTGAAAATAACCAAGATTCTGTGGACCTACATTGTGTCCAAATAGAATTATTAGATACATATAATTAAGCTTTTATCATTAGGTATGATGTTTCATGCTGTTCGTCTTACCAATAAAACTCCGTCAGTGTAGGACACATATAGGTAGAATAATAAAAATAGTTTCTATATTTGACAATTTCACTTCTATCTATTAGTGACAGAACTTGCCAGACTGCAATGTTTTTGCTACACTGTATGCGTTCTAAGATCTGAAATCGAATTGGAGATCAAAAATGTAAACAAATGGGATACCACCACAAAAAAATTATCGCGAGAGGTAGGTAATCTAAAATCATTGAAATACTTTAAAAAAATGTGCACATGCATGTCACTGACGGTACGTATAGTTTTTAAATATTTGACTAATTTTTAATATCATACATTATTTTTTCAATCATATATTTCTCTAGTTTTAATAAAATGTAGGGTGTTTAATTTATACTACTGGCAATGATAAGAAGTTTTAAACATTTGGTTCGCAGTTATAATAATGTACTGAAAAAAATCAAAACAAGATGGCTCCAAATTACTCTTTTATGAATCCATAAAAACTCCTAAAATTTAGCATTGCAAAGTACATGAAAACAGATTTTAGTATTTTTACCTACAAAACAATCATTTTAATTTTTTTATAGAAATTGATTCTATTGTAACTATAGATGAAGACTGGAATTCGTTCCCCGACTATTTTAAAGATTAAAGTAACACAACATTGGTTTTCAAACATTGATTATGTTGATTATTTACATCATTCTAGCAAATTTTCTAGGTATTATTTTTGTAATCAGGAACCGTGGACACTCAGCCGTATGTTTTTTATAGTCATGTCCAAAAATATGTTAATGATTGTGATACTTGTGTATCGAACATACTTTGACTTTCGCGTATCTACACCTAAACATCAAGCATTGTCTTAGGTTTAGCACCTGTAAGGATAGTTTGTAAGTGTGCAAATAAATAAAATAAAATGAAAAATTATAAAGGTGTTAAAAATAAAAAGTTTTATACCCCTGGAATGTCATTTTAACATTGACTTTATACTGTCATGTCATTGTCATAGATTGTTTACATTTTTGATCTCGAATTCCATTTCAGAGCTTAGTCTTAGATCAGGTCAGTAATGTATATTAACTTGACAGTATACCGCAGATCGCAGCCAGTGGCAAAATCCTATATCAATAAGCTTATAATATTGGGATCATCCATTAATTACGTCACACCAATTTTATGATTTTTTGACCCCTCCCTCCCCCCTTGTCACACTTCGTCACAATTAACTACACCCTCCCCCCTTAGTGTGACGTCACATGTAGATTTTTAGTTTAAGGAGGTAAAAATTACGACATCACTTTGAAAGTAACTTTTTATTAGGATTGCTTAAAATGATTTGTAAAATGATGAAGAGAAAATTAACTTATTCTTCCTCCGTCCAAGGATTTTGGATTTTCTATTCTTTTATGTGCATGTATTTATGTATGTGAGGATTGTGACGTCACAAACATAGAACGCCTCCCTCCCCCCTGTCACGATATGTCACATTTTGTGGACCCCCTCCCTCCCCCTTGAGGTGTGACGTAATTAATGGATGATCCCAAACATATTTTGGAGATTAACACGCATGTTTTTCCTTTCAGAAAATGACCTTACGAGTATCAGACCTAGCTGACCCGCATGAAAAGGCAAAAGGACAAGTTATATTAGACCATTCCAATGTGAGTACCCTCATATTTGTCAACCCAAGAGCAAAACCTATAGGTGCCCAAGGCAGATGTCGGTGCGAATGAGTGTGAGCGAGATAGTGCTATACAGAGTGTCCTAAAACTACGGTACATGAAGGAAATGTATCTTAAATATCGTAGATAGGGTCGTAGTTTGCTCAAAGAAGACTTTATGTTATTTTTAAAAGTTTGTGATTCTGTAATCATTTGTCTGATTTATCAGACATCTGTCTGATTTATCAGACAAGGGTAAGGTGAGCTTGACATTGACTGTCTGATATATCAGACTACGGCGGTTAAAATGTTAACATGAGAGCGTGAGTTTGATGCGTTTATTGATGATCGTTTTGAATATCTAGCGGGTTAGCAATATTTGCTTCTCTGTACATTATCATTTACACCACGCTGTGCCTTTTTGTGCCCACACTACTTCAATATTATAATTTATAATGAAGGGGCACAATAAATAGAATATTTAGAGGATGATTGTTAATTTTTTTTTTCTATAATATCCAAACTATGAAACACAGTCATAGTAACATTGAAAGTCAAATTGTACGACAGTTGCTGCAATTTTACTTTCAATTTTACTATGACAAGCTCCTATTGTGGGTCAGGATTCAATTTTGTCGATAGTACATACAAAATGCCCATGAGAAAAGAGAAAAAATTTAACAGCATATTCCTCAGGCTTTACAAAGGTTATACATATTATGAACACTTTAAACTTCCGTAAAACCACCCAACAAATCCACAATTTCAATTCATAAATAAGCATCAGTCCGAAACTTCTTTTTCGTTTTGTTACAGTTTTTTTATTATTAATTATTGAGCAGCAGAATATCATGAATAATATAACAATTACGCCTGATATTCGATTAAGTTTTGGACCATTGTTGGTAGCCTTTGGACTATAGTTAGGTGGTTTACGGCTTATAAATTGTGCTTACAAAAGCGTACATACTGAAACGCCAACGTGCGCTTATTTTACATACAGTTGTGATCAGGATGCTTAGCCAAGTTGCCAATCGCTAGCGCTTAGTAGCGTATCGTAGTTTTCCCTCTCTGTCACTCTTTCATATTAGTGCGACAAAGACAGTTAGCTGCCATTCGCTTACGATTGACGATTAAGCGTTAGCGATTGGCAACTTGTCTAACCACCCAGATATATCGAAGCGGCCAGAGTGCTCCTAAATATCTAAACATAGCTCTATTGCTATGGCATTAAAGTGCATTTTCGGATATTTATAAGCACCGATACATCTGATAACGGCTGTACATTTTGTTTTATTATAATTGCCAATGTTTTTCCTTTGCAGGCAATGTTGGATAACATAAAACATTCCATAGTGCTTCTACAAATAGCTAAGGTATTGTAGTTTGGTGCAATTTATTTATTAAATAATATACAGGATAGAGAATCGAGATACCATCAAGGAGACCTAAAACCGGTTAAATTAGGTGCTGGGCCTTACATGAGTCAGCTACCACACTTGTTTATCGTTTCTTTTAAATCAAAAACATGAATAAAATAGGAAAATTTATTGGAAAATTTGTGACGTTTTCTATCAAAAGAAACATTAACGTCGATGGCGCTTATGTCGTTATCAACGAGCCGCAAACACAAATGCGACGTTGCCTGATGTAAGCGCCATCGAATATAGGTAGCCATTGTGGTCGTTGTGGCAATCTTTAGGGGAGCCCTATGTCCGGAGTCCTAGAGTCCGTTATAAGGAAAATAAAAAATACAAACTGAAGATAAATATTGACGGACTTAGGAGGTTGATGATGATAATGTTGATTATAGAAAACGTCACAATTGGTGTCTTGTAGTTTACTCTCTACCCTGTATACAATAAAGAAAATTTTATGTAAATAATTATGCTTTTCCGCTGGTTTAAAGTACTTACAACCAGACCGCAGCTTAAAACATGGTAACGCTATTTAATCGCTGTGACGCGTTGTATGCGTACCGTTTTTACCGGGTGCTCCCTACACCTCTGCTTAAAACCGTAACACGGAAGTGTTTCATAAAAGATTCACGTCAAAAACCTTTCATACGGCGCACACGTTACGGCGTACCCGGCTGCATATTTTGAACATCTTTGTTCAGATCATGTGGTAGGTAAACTGCGATTCTGTACCGTAACCGTTTTAGAACTGCGGTGTGGGGAGCACGCGTTAAAAACGGACGCATACGATGTATCACACTGATTCCGTAGAGTCTTCGTTTGTACACTGGCGAGTTTTCTTAAAAGGACCTAACGAAGCATAGGTTCCTTTTTGTGTTTTAGACACTTGCGAATACTGATGTAGCATGTTCGGTAAAGCCACACTGAATACCTATTACCAACTGGGTAATTTATTAATAGTGGCAAAATTGGAAAAATTATCGGAATGAAACATCTCTACTCGGAAAACACATTGCTAATTACTTGTTGAAGTCATAATCAGAAAATAGTAGCCAAATCAACTGACCTATTTTATAAGTTTTAACGTTGTTAAGAATATTTATCGCTATACTTATTCAACCTCGGTTCTACAGCAATGCATTCATGGGAATATCACCTTTCTTTCACACTGAATACGGGTGTTTTTTCCATCAAATGAGTGTTTTTTTTTATATTGGCACAACAAAGTGGCTCCACTCCACCTGATCGTAAGTGAAAAGTGGAGCCCAAATCACAGCGACAACGAACAGGAGACCAGCAGTAACCTGTCAGTTGCCGCCGCCTTGCTGGCCCGCTAGATGCTTCTTCACGCTTCGTTTAAAGAGTCCCAAGTTATACGTATGTGCCGGTAAAGAATTATTTTTTTTAATAGTCCGGCATATGAATTGCCGAATTTCTTGATACGTGTGGGAATATGTTGCAGAAACGAGGTTGTGAAAGTATAATGACGATATCCACAATTCTAACATGTATGTGTTTTTTGTCTTAACCTCATAAGACCCACCGTAGTTACTTTCCCTATTTTTATTTGAACCTTGTTCGTTATGTAAATTGGTAAGAATTTCGTTTGCATCAAAAAGCAATGAAACAAAAGAAATTTTATTTAATTGGTCCATGAAATATTCAAATGGGATTGCAACATTGTAATGTACGTTGGGTCTTATCAGGTTAAATGTCTGGGCTCATATTTTTATAAATGATTAGGGCAATGTAATTCAAAAGATACTTACCTACCGGAAAACCTACCGCTTCATAGTTTTATTTACGTTGTTTTCGCTTGGCATTAATTATTTTGATTTATTTTCAGAATACAGTAAATCCCGTAAACGGTGTCTACCAAGGGCCAACAAGTACCTCACAAACACATATCAAACAAGGTATAACATCGCGTAATAACTAGATCACGGATTATTGTGGCGGTGATGTCACAATAGAGTGATTTGGGGAGTAAATGGAACGGTAGAACAAAATGATACATAAATTGGACGTAATTATGCAAAAGAGAACCAATCCACTCGAATCTGTAATTTTAAAGATTGACTTTGTTTCTTGTGATTTAAAGTGTTAATTAGAATGAAAAATTCATGTGGGTTGGTTCCCTTTTGCATAATTACGTCCAATTATAAGATAATATAATATAAGAAATGTCATATTGTGTAAATTAATACGAATTTGTACTTATTATTTTATGATATAAATAAAGCAAAAAGTTTATATCTAAGGTCAAACTTTATATAGGTTTATACAGTTTGCATACATTGATAAAAATTTAAGCCTAATATTTATGTATGATCCATTTTCTGAACAGTGGAACGAAATGATTATTCGACCCGTCAGTTTTTTGTCGAAAACTAGTGAACTTAATGTTAAAAAATAATAAAGATGAATTCACTGGATTTTTTAATTGTGAATTTATACAAATTTATTCGGTTACGTATAGTAAAGGAAATTATGTTTTCTTTGGTGAAACTAATATATTTTTTCATGTTCTCTTTTATCTTGTAAATGTATACCTACATAATATATCATTTTGTTCTACCATTCCATTTACTCCCCAAATCACCCTATTGTGATGTCACCGCCACAACAATCCGGGGTCTAATAATAAAACAGTATCTTCGGCAAATTAATCACCATTTCAATGATTCACTTATTTGTGAAATACACGTGAGCGTAAGAAAATAGCAGACAGATTTGATATAAATTATTAAAAAGTCATATATCTGAGCGCTTCAACCGCCTAATTTAGGTGTCATCATTTTTGCCGAAGTTTCTAAACGTCATTTGTATAAGATACCGTGCCTCCTTCAAATGACAAAGATTGTAACGAATAGAAACTTCGGTATAAATGATGCCACCAAAATTAGGCGGTTGAAGTGCTCAGATATTCACCCAGATTCGCCATCACCATCAGATATATCGTAGCGTCCGGAGCGTTCAGAAATATCTGAACTCACCTTTATTGCTATAACGATAAAGACGTGTTCAGATATTTTTGAACACCCCGGACGCTACGATATATCTGATGGCGTTTGTACCTATTACAAGTTTATTTTGCCTCTTTTGACTTAATACTGGTCAAAAGCAACCAAACACTATTTAATTATTATTCAGAAACGCAAAACTTGACACCACAATAACGCTGGGACGAAATTACACAGGGTGTTTTCAAATTAGCTAACGATACCTTAGTGCATGTATGTTCTTGATAGATAACGAACAACTTCCCTTATGGAATTCTTATCAATATATCGAAATTATAGGCCGCCATACTGTTTTTAACGTGACGTCACATATCTCATGTTACTGGTCATGAGGATTCTAATGATACTTACACTATTAAAAACGGTTAAGCGGTCGCAATCCACCGAATATATATAGCATAGTATGTACTATAAAAAAGAGAATTCGCTTGTCCGTAGAAAGTTATTCGTTATCATGAAAACATGCATACCCTAAGGTAGCTCATTTGGAAATATCATAATATAATATTTTATATTCAAATCTGTTTTTCATCTATGAAGCCCATAGAAAATAGTATGAAATTCTCATATAATTTTTGCAAACAAGATAAAGAGATCATAGTTTATATTATATTACGGTAAATTGCTAGTAACTGGCCACTCTTCGATAACTAGACAACTTATATAAAAATGAACTCTATGCACTAGTCTAAATGCATTCTGCGTCTAGAATTCATTTTGGAAGAGGGAGAGTGATTGACATTGACATGACACATCGTTTTAAAATGAATTCTAACTATAATATGTGCTTATCATAGAGTTCATTTTTATATAAGGTGTGAGGTATCCAATTACTGGAGAGTGGCCAGTTACTAGCAATTTACCCTACAGACTCATACTTTACAGACAGATTCATCGTATTTAAATATTTAGCGAAACGGGTCACGGGTACTCCATGACGAGGATCCTCTACACCGTGTTTTTATTGATTTCCGCTAAATTGGACAGGTTACTTGGGACATTAATAGAAGTTGCCTGGTATATCGGCTTTTGTTAATTTCGTCAAAAAAAATTTTTTTTTTTCGTTTTCATACATAATAATTGTAATGGCAAGTGTGAGACAACCTTAAGAACAAGATCCCAGGTGACTGACGGCTGCTGAGCTGACGGCACATGTCAAAATAAGTAACATTAGGATGTAATAGGATGTTCAGTCATTAAACTTATTTTTTTAATAACTCAATAACAGTAAGAGTTAAGACACTAGTTTCTTAGAGAAATTGATTATTTTTGACCTAAATAAGCTTCCCTTTAATTTAACGGAAATCAATAAAAACACGGTGTATATGAGTCGAAACATGGAGCAATTATCGACTTAAATTACATAAGTAACCCGTTTCGCTAAATATTTAAAAGCAGATTGCAAAAACTAAACGCATATTCTCTAAGAGTCACTTATTTCTTTTTCAGTTTGTTGTCTATGTGTTTTAGCTGACTGCATGATAGCTAAAATTGAAGCTAAAGCTAAAGAATTGAAATTTATGTTTCGTGTGTGCCCATTTCCTACTAAGAAACGTGAGTTTCTAAATGCGATTAGCAACGCTAACTGACTGTTTCTATTTTTTTTTTAAAAAAACGTCCTCCGTGCCTAGCGATCATGCCATTGTGCAATCGTATACGATAAGCGATACGTAATAAATCGTCGGCTGACAAGCAAAACTCTCTATAAAAACTGTCACTACTCTTAGCAACCTCTTATGTCTGTATTAAATCAGAACTGAGATAGAAACTATATTTCAAGTAGGTATTTGTTACTTAGTGAGTTTTGCTTGTCAACCGACGAAATGTATGAGTATGAGATTCGTAAAAAAAGCCACGTGACCATTTCCATATATATGCTAAACTAGGCCTGGGTCGCGTTTTATAAAGTTACAATTTACAATTTCGCTGTTTGCCTCTCTGACGCACTCACTTATTGGCTAGAAAGAGAGGCAAACAGCGAAATTGTAAATTGTAACTTTATAAAACGCGACCCTGCTGTTACAGACCGTCCCCCTTATTTATAAACGTCTGCTAACTTAACAAGCCGCTAATAATTATTTGTATCTTTCGGTCTTAACAATATGTCCATAAGAGCAAAAGGGACTAACAATTATTAGTGGCTTGTTAACCTCTAAGTATTGTTTGTCCTCTTCGATCTTATCAATATGCCTACAATTTCAAACTAATATCGAAAATATTGAAATGAGAGCAATTCTTTTTATTTTTGCCACTAAAATGAAATATGAAATTTTGGGTAAATTTTATACTATTTCTACTCAGAATCACAAGCCGATTCCATTTCCGTCAAAAAAAAAAGTGTCCCATGATTTTTTTCCTATTGTGTTACTATTTTCCATACACCTTCTATGGCGGTAACACAAAAGGATATTCGAAATATGTATGAAATTTTTGGGACATTTTTTTTTTCGCCGGAAATGGAATCAGCTCGTGATTCTGAGCAGAAATAGTATATTTCATTTTAGTGGCAAAAATAAAAAGAATTGCTCATGAAATAAAATCGTTCATTCCAACCGGCTACTGTTTGCCTCCGTTCTTTAAATTTATAATTAAATTAGAAAGTATCACCACTTCATCAGTTATCTATTTCGATAATTTCGGTAAAACGTCGCAAGCAGGTAAATGGCGTTCGTCCCTTTCCGTCTTAAAGAAAAATCGAAAAGACGAAAAGAGACAAACCATACTTGGACGTAGTTCTGCAAAAGGGAACCAATCCACACGAATCTGTAATTTTAAAGATTTACTTTGTTTCTTGTGATTTAAAGCGCAAATTAGAATGAAAAATTCATGGTTGGTTCCCTTTTGCATAATTACGTCCACTTATCAGCTTGCTAGGTTAAGAGACGTTTATTCGATAAGTGGGCAATTTAAGTTTATTTTATTTCTTAATTATAATCATAACTCTGTACAGAGTGATCGTGAGCATTGCAAAAGATTTTAACCATGCTTTATGGACGTCAAAATAAACAAAAAAAATGTGATGTACCTAATATTAATGTCACCTAACGGATTCTTTATAAGTTTTCTGTTTTAAAATTTTTGAATTTTAATTTTATTGACAGGTTGTTTCGTTAAGCGTTTTAAATTTTTTTGATTTCCAGGCTAAAGGTATGGTAATACTAGAACACATTATGGTAGCATTGTAATCAAAAATAAGTTGTATGACGAGTTAAAACAAAAACTTATTAATAGGGATGATGACTGTAGTTAAAATAAATTATTTAACATTATGCACGACATAATACACGAAGAAATTATTACTAACATGTAGATTGCACTAATTTTTGTACAGAGTTTCTATTTAATAAATTGAAAAGAACTTAAAAGAGTTGGTCATTTGGCAGTACTCAAACGTGACGTCACTTTTGAAAATTTCATATAAAATTCCATAGTGGTGATCGTTTTGACAGTTCGAAAAAAGATGCTGATTTCACTTGCCAGTCATCATGCCTATTATTATCTCTGATATATTATCTCTGAAACCAAGTCTTATCCCGGTATTTTTTTATAACATTAAAGACTTTAAACTTGATCAGAAATACATCATTAAAATTCCTCGCAATGCTAGCGAGGACTCAGTATAACAGGCTTTTCATTAAAAACCTTGTTGCAACAAGATCCAACAGTCAGTTACTGTTGCTGTCATTGTCTTCCACTCCCTTGGTCCTTCCTCACGCCGCTTCTGGTCCAGGGTCGGCAGACGTGTCCCCGCACGTGGAGCTGGGCTCCGAGTGCCGGGAGCTCTCCGCTTCCACGCATTCGCTGCCGCTTGAAGCCATCGAAGCTACTAGTGAGTTACTATTTAACTTTTCTTGTATCACATCATCAGCCTATCTCAGTCCACTGCTGAACGTAGGCCTCTCCTACTAACTATGCGTATAGACGCATTAGGAGGTAAATGCCCATAATCACCACGCGGGGCAAGCGGATTGGCGATCGCAGTAATGTGTCCACTATGATGACGCTGCTGCCCGTCATCAATCAAATCAAAGAATGGTCAGTGACACTTCAATCCCTTAGTCGACTCTTACGACTCCCGCGGGAAGAGTTGGGGTCTTACTGCCGTCACCACACGGTTTCTTGTGTCATAGGCAGACATAGAAGTAGATTAATCTAATATTTTCTTCTGTTGCCGCGAGGATTACACATGAAATAAAACTGTGAAAACGGTCCCAATATTGGGATACCTTCCTAAATACAATCATACAAAGGAAGGGAATACTTCTCAGGCGTAGGGATAGAACCGGCGTAGATTATTTATTTTTAGTCTCTTGTCTTCATTCTGAAAATACTTGTAATGAATAAAATTTATTGTCTGTGGATTAGTATATTTTTCTTTGTGGGTAGTTTTGTACTTATCTTTTTTATTTTGATGGAGGTAGATCTATCCAATTTCCTCCATTGTCAGTCATCCGCAGACCACGAACCCTGCAGGCTTAGCACATGATTGGTGCGACAGTATGTCGCCGCGAGATAGATCTCCCGTCCTTCACTAGCTATATTAACAAAAGAGGGATGGATAGACTATCTCGCGGCGAGATACTGTCGCGCCAATCATGTGCTAAGCATACTGTAAAGTGTTCGAAAAGTCGGAATGAAGTTAAAATTAGTTAATATACCCGCGTTTATCCGTTTTCATAGTTTTATTTCATTAGATTAATCTAACTAACCTTAGCTTGACCACGCTGGGTTAACCCCTCGGGCCTTCGGCCCTCGGATTCGTCGAGTTGACAGTGCCCTCGGGCCTGCGGCCGCCTGATGCATAGACTGACAGCATGGATTAACGAAGGCCCTCGGATTAAGGTCTCTGCCCAGTAGACCGTACCATACTATGACCGTAGCATGAACGTGTTGGCCGGCGCCGGAACGTCCTAATGAGCATAGTCTCATACTTTTCAATACAAAGAATAGTTTTTTGTCTGATACGTTCATGCTACGGTCATGGTATGGTACGGTCTAGTGGGCAGAGACCTTTAGTCGTATGGACGGCCGCCGGGTAAATAGGCTGACAGCGTGAGTTAACCCCTCGGGCCTTCGGCCCTAGGATTAGTCGTATGGACAGTGGTCTCAGGCCTGCGGTTACCGCCTAAATAGGCTGACAGCGTAGGTTAGGTTAGCCCCCCGGGCCTTTGTATATTATAGCCATGGTTACGGTCACCGGAGTCACGCTGGTTTTATGGAAAATTATGACTTAAACTATGGAAACATGTATTTTTCTAGTGTTAATAAGCCCTTTTCTTAATGGGTCACCTACAAACATGGACTCAAACAGGTTTGCATAGTTTAAAGATCAGTGACACTTCAATCCCTTACTCGACTCTTACTGATGGGACAGTTATTAATATTGATTTATCTCTATACGATTACGAAAAACATAACAGGATAAATTATGAAATACGTTGAACTTATTATAAATACACTTTTTCCCTTTTCGTAGTTTTATTTCCTTGTATTTAGTTTGTTTTGTTCGTGAATTGGAAGTGTTGTGTTGTAGATTAATTTGTGAATGTTTATTATTACAATATGTGCAAGTTCTTGAGTTAACTGAAATTGTCTAGTAATATATCAATTATGTGAATTGTAAATCCCATTATAATGATCTCGGAACTTCTTCTAAAGTACAAAAGTTAAGGTTGGCATATTTTGTCATTAGAACCAACTTGTCATACTGTGTGGGTATATTTGTTATATTATAGTTATTATGGTTTGCAATGAAGAGTATTGTATTTTACCTATAATAGATCGCACTGCCCATATTATACATGGGTCAATCACTTTTTTTTGTTGTTATTCTGTCGTATCACCCAGGGACAACAGTGGGATAGTTTGTTAGACGAAAGTATCATGGACACTCTACTATCATGAGTGGATGACCCACCTTGAAAAGGCCACATAACTGTCAAAAAATTCAAACTTTTGTCAATTTGAATGCTGCTAAACTGTGTTTTTAAGGGTGACCCAGGAGAACGTAACCATGGCAACGAATGACATAAAAAAAGTGATTAACCCAACATACGAAAATTATTGAAGTATTGGATTTGAAATATAATTAGTGCATACCTTACCATGCAAAAAGAATAAAATTCGCAATTAATTGAGTCTTAAAATTCGTTTTTTTTCATCAGTCTTTATTTTCAAAAGTGTATTTTTTATATACATAAATTAAATCTAACCTAACCTATATCTAAGATTGGCCCTTGTGGCATTGTACCGAGGATGCTGGCAACATTTCCTCGCTGTATCGCAATACTGATGCGTTGTGCGACGAAGTTGCCAGCATTTCGATCTTTTGAAATAATTGATTCGAATTGCTCTCAGAACACAATAAACAAATGGGCTTGCATGATTTTACAATCTTATAGTAATATTGTTATCCCTATACTAATAAAGTTGCGTTTCACAGGGCAAGCGATGTCGTTGCTCGTGCCGGACACATCATACTCGTCGTCAGAAGGAGAGGACGATTTCTATGATGCCGACGACGGGGTCGAGGATACGCAACCAGGACCTAGGTAAGTGCCTATTAACCGTTTCAGTGCGGATGACACGCCAGGCGTGTCATGAATGTTTTTAACGAATGGCGTATGACACGATAGGCGTGTCATCATATTCTATGGCGTAAGGCACGCTTGGCGTATCATGAAAAAATTGTTCGCCACTAGTAAAAGCCATTAGTAAAAGTTTTTGAAAATGGAACACGCTACGAATCGGTTAAGCAAGGTGCCTTAGGGTAATTCCGAAAATCTCAGCAATATCACTCTTAATTACATCGTCTCAAGTGTCTCCTTTCGAAATTATTCGGCGTTTTAAACATACGTAATTACCCTAGTACGCCTTACATACATAATGTACGTACAGAAGATCTCGTTCTTCATAAAACACAAGCAACATAGAACTTTGTTTCGCGCCCGAACCGTAATCGGAATATACTTTGCGCGTCTCTTTCAAGGGACGACGTTATAATAGTACAGATGTAGTGAGAAATGACTTGCCTTCGGAAACGTTCGTCAACGTCATGCTGTTTCAGCTGAGACTGACAGTAATAGCTGTCATGCTACTTCAGTCAGACTCGGTGACACTGCCTGAAACAGCATGTGTTTACGAACGTTTCCGAAGGCAAGTAATTTCTCACTACACCTGCACATTACGATACAAGTGCGAAAAACGTGAAATTCGAAACAAGTGGCGACGGTTTAAAACATGACCGAAGGGAGTGTTTTAAATCGACAAGAGTTACGATTTTCCCTTTTTGCACGTGTCTCGTACCTGTGACGTTTTTTAGTACAGGTGGCCCACCGAAGTTTTGGACCTGACGTAAAATGAGCCACTTCGCGCACTAGCGCCAAAAAATAGCACAATCTGTACTAAAATAGTGCGACACAATTGCGGAAAACATGAAATTCGAAACGAGTGGCAATGTTTTAAAACACGACCGATAGGAAGTGTTTTAAATCGACACGAGTTACGAATTTCGTTTTTGCACATGTCTCGTACGATTTTTTTTAGTACAGATGGCACTCCGAAGTTTCAAACCTGACGTAAAATGACACACTTCTAGCACTAGAGCCTAAAAAATACACCATCTGTACTAAAAACTATATTTACGAAGATGATACGTATTTTAGGCTTCCACATGCAATGGGTAGGTAAGAATAAATATTTAACGGTAAGCAAAAATATATTGCGTCTTATACCAGAAAAAACTGTTATTTTTGTTTTTAGCGTAAAGCGACATCTATCGATGCAATGTTAAACTAAAATGTATCGTTCCCACCCACGTATTTAAAGCTAACCAGTTTCGGGAACTCCTTTTTCTAAGCGACATCTATGAATAGTTTGCGTAACGATTCACATTAAGATGCAGTGCTCCCAACAGGAATTGAACTTAGATATGAAAGTTTAGGTTATTTCAAAGGAGTTGATGTTACGCACACAATATGTCATATTGAACTTAGTCATATTTTTTATACCTACTAATAGCAACAGAATTTGCCAAAAAGTCTCCTCCTCAGTTTGCAGAAACTTTGGTTAATCTATTTGCAGTTAGTGTAAAAAGGAACACTGAACTTGAATGTTTTGACTGAGTCACATTAAGGTACTGATTACTGATCCCACCTACAGCGTGTATGCGGTGATAGAAACGGACATAATAAAAAAACCGAATCCCCGATTTCTTCAAGATCCCATCATCAGACCCCGACTAGTGATTCAGTTATTCGTCCATTCGTCGTGCACCTTGCTTAATGCAAATTTCAGACTTACATCGTTTTCTCATGCCATTGTCAGTAGGCTTAGCACATGATTGGTGCGACAGTATGTCGATATAGATATTTAAATACATAGACAGCCATGACCAAGGAACAAATATTTGTGATAAATAAATACACAAATAATGCCCTAGCCGGGATTCGAACCTGGAACCTCTAGCTTCGTAGGCAGGGTCACTACCCAATAGGCTACGGAGGCTTTTGTTCGTTTCCACCGCCGATAGCTCATCGCTTTTAGTGTGCCCAGTGCCTTAATCGTTGGTGATTACTGATTAAACACGTTCAAAAGTCGCCAATCGCATAAACTAGGCATAGGCTATGCGGAGATATGTTTGAGGCCGAAGCCATGTGCATGAAAACATCCAGGGCGGCTGAAATGGGTCGACTATAGGGCTGTCACATAAAACACCTAAAAAAGATATCTATCTGAGATGGATATTTTATTTCGATTTTTTAGTATTTTTTTTAACTTTAACGACTAACTTTATTCGGTAGATAAATAAAATAATTACATCATAAATAGGTAAATAAAAAACCTTATAAATAACACTAAATTAAAACTAAATAAACCTAAAATAGTTACATCTAAATTAACATTCTGTAAATTAACATTTTTGTAAAAGGGGATAAGGATGTATTGAACGAAATTGAAATTTTAAAATGTATTTATTCTTTAATTAATAAAGGCTTGAAACCATCACAGCCAAGTGCGCTATCTGATTTGAAATACCTTATGATTTTGTCCACACAATAACATCAGTAGGGTTCATGAAAAAGGAATTTTAAGCCTCATCATGGGAAGCTAATTTTTTAGCTAGGGAATTCTGAGTTTCTGCAAGTCTTGAGAGTGTGCTATCAGCCAATTTACTTCCCAAAATGCTTACCGAATCGGTCCAGTAATTCTTGAACATGCATCTGCGAATGAATGAATATACAGACGATATTCCTGGAACATGTGTGGCTGCTCCCGCGTTTTCGCTACTGCAGCTGTGGCCGGGTCGCATCCCACGATGGTGTGACGGTCGTTGCGCCGTCATTTGGGGACGGTGGTGAGAAGCTGTTGAAGGAAAACTTGCCATGGGCATGGCGAGAGGAATTATATAAGTGATGATGATGCGGTATGGCAAGGCAAAGTCCGATCTGAGATCTAAAAGGGAAGACAGGTGGCGAGAGAGAGGCTGTCCCGCATCTGTGAACACAATCAAGAGTTTTGCTGATTAGATTACACTTCATCATCGCCGTCAGCCTATTTCCGTCCACTGCTGAACAGAAGCCTCTCCCAATGCATGCACACGATCCTTAGCTGCTCTGGCCCAATTTACATATAATCACAAATAATAGGGTTCATAGGACGATTATTGAAACAATGTTTTTACTACATGATGCCAACCCTATATCCAGGTGAACAACCCGACGTAACGCCGCTGCACAGTGCATTAAGTGGCGTGCTATGCAACTCAATATGCTGCCAAGTTGAATTCAAAATACACGTAACTTGATAATTACTTCAATTACCTCGTAATTGGGTAAGTATTTTACTACTTTTAGACGCAGCGTAGGCCCCACACGGTGGAATGACGGCCTGGTGAAGGTCGCAGGAGTCCGCTGGATGCGGGTGGCACAAGTACGGTCATTGTGGCAATTTTTGGACAGGCCTATGTAAGTATGTATGTTCAGCAGTGGGCATTTTTCGTCTGATATGATGATGATGAGGCACACGTGCACACGCATCCGGCGTGGCTGGGCCTTAATGATTTGAAAACATTATAAACATATATGTATATTGTCTATTAAAAAAAACTGAAAAATAAGGCACAGCAAATATGTAACAATTAGAAATCATGTACCATCACTTACATTAAATATTTTGCTTTCGTAATAAATATAAACTACTTTTTAAGTAATTTTAATTTAAAAGACACTTTATAGATTGTTTACCATTACGTCTCAAGCTAAAAAAACCGGCCAAGTGCGAGTCGGACTCGCGCGCGAAGGGTTCCGTACCATTATCAATTTTATTATTTAAAAAATACAGTTAAATCAACCTACCTCAAAAACTATAGGAGATAATTTAATCAAACCAAAAATCGTTGATAGAGTTTATTAATATGCTTAACATATATTTTTTTTAGAATTTTATATCGCGTAGTTTAAAAAATAGAGGGGGGGGACACATTTTTCAGACTTTGAGAGCTGGTATCTCGAAAACGATTTGCTTAAATAAAGATAAGATTTATAAACCTTCATATCATTTTTAAAGACCTTTCTAATAATACCCCACACGCTTATATACAACTAATTTTTTTTTTCTATCCCTCAGTTATATGTATGGAAGGCCCCCACCCCAATGGTTTTTTTTACAATTTAGTATCATAATCCTGTAGCGGTTCATACAACACATATCCTTACCAAATTTCGTTACTGTAGCATTCATAGTTTCCGAGTAAATCAGCTGTGACAGACGGACAGACGGACAGACGGACATGACGAATCTATAAGGGTTCCGTTTTGCCATTTTGGCTACGGAACCCTAAAAAGTATATACACCGTGGGCTCTTATAACCCGAAAGATTTTAACCACGCATTTTTGATGTAAAAACAAACAAAAATATTACATGAGTTTTGTAATTTTTGGCGGAATACAATTTTTCTTATACTATTTTTGAATGTATTGTAACATAAAAAGTAAATTTTATTCATAAAAGTGGCACTTAAAATGAGTATCAACGTTTTTTTTTACAAAAACCTATTTTTTTTAAAGGTTTTATTTCTCCAGAAAATTTCATATGACATTATAGTTTCTAAATGTGGTCAGGAATACACTGTTAAAATCGGTCTGATTTAAACAGTCCACGGTGTAGATGTTGTCATGGAAAACCGTTACACTGCTCCACTTAGTGAAGTGATTCGCGAACGCGAATAGCCCAAATCGATACGCTCTCATTCGGACACTACCGAAATACCCGGACGTTCAACCCTCAGCTGAAGGGTTAATTGTGTTCCATATCCAATGCCTGCTAACCCGTTCAATAAGGAATGAGCTTGGTAGCCTAGTGATACAGTCAATCTAGAGATTATGTGTCGCGTGATGGCCACTCTTTGGTGTCATAAGAGTCGACTAAGGGATAATAGTATCGACGTAAGAACATGTCACATATTTTTGCGGCCTTTGATGTAGATTTTGTAAGACTCTGTTGTTGATGAATGTACATTTGTACAAATGATGACTTTCTCAAAACTGTACTAGTACGAAATATCATTTGACTGACCATCACAAGGCGAGTATGCTTATAATGGTCCAGTGTTTATCGTATGTCGTCGTTGCCTTCACGTTCTGGGGGGTTACCATGACGTACTAACGCGATTTTGTTTAGGTCGAGAGAGAGGGGCAAGGCTATACCGAAAATTAAGGTTGAATTCGGCCCTATCACAGTTTTTATTTTTATTTTACCAAACATTTTATATTGGTATTCTACTAAATTAATTTGGTTGATTACACCAGTTTTTTGTTGATTACACCAGTTGTTTGGTATAATGTACATTTGTACAATGTTCTTTTCTGATTTAGACTAGAACTCTGGTATCAACTTCAACCTTTTTAATTTTGTAAATTTGATAGCAAGGATTTGTTACATATATCATAATTCATAATTATTTATTGTCAACCATGGTGTTACAAGATGATAACATATATATTTATACTGCAACATAGACCCTGTCAGGGCGCAACAAATCTTATAAGCTAAATTATCCTAACAAGATAACAAGTATCAAAGTAATATAGCCAACCTAAGTCACTTTGTCCCTTTGTCCTCTGTCCCTTTCCCTGAACCTAAACTGAATCGCATTAGTACGTCATAGTAACCCCCCTGATAACTATGCAAGTGCAAAAGTGACATGTAGGACGTCACTTTTTCATAAAACTACACTGTATATTGATAATATTATCGGTGCTCTGTTCAAAGGATCCGACAACTATAATATCAAATAACCGCGACATGTAAAGAAACATTTTTAAAAAAGCGACCAAAGAATTGGCGGTTGTATCGTGATAATTACACTTTACAATATAATTACCTTTGTGCATAATAAACATAGGTACATTAAATATGTAGGTTACAGGTACAGTTGGGATCAAAATTGCATGTACAGTTTATTTCATAAATCGTTCATGCAATTCTGAACGCCACTGTGCATCTATAACTTGCATCTATAACCATGTTAAAATAGTACATTACGACACAAGTGCGAAAAACAGGAAATCATAAACGAGTGGCGATGTTTTATAACACGACCGAAGGGAGTGATTTAAATCTACACATGTTACGAATTTCCTTTTTGCACACGTCTCGTACGACGTTTTTTAGTACAGAATGTACAGATGGCCCTCCGAAGTTTTGGACCTGACGTAGCCACTTCTCGCACTAGAGCCTAAAAAAGGCACCATCTGTACTAAAAATACTTATTTACATTTCAAAGATATTCGGTAGGTACAAAAAATTAAAAACAAACCACTCAAGAACAAAAGTAGGTATTTAGGTTATGGCGTAGTTTTATGGCTTGCTTATCACTGCCAAAAGACCTACATTCGCCGTCAATAACATCTAACCGATCGTGGTGTTCAGAAATATCTGCACGCGTCTCTATTGTCGAGGCTTTAAAGTTCATATTCGGATATTTTTAGCAGGTTTCCCTTTCAGATATATCTGAGAGTAAGTATTCGACCGCCCACAGTTGTGAGTGGGTAGATGGGTTCTTAGATAACTTTTGCAAGCATTCTGTATGAAAGTGGCTGATCTTGGGGCAAAGATGGTCTGAATATTTTGTATTATACTCTGGTTCAATCTCATTTTCTTGGCTGCTTTACGTGAACAAAAAATGAGGTACCAATTTTCAACTTTTTACCATTAAGTATGTGGTAGACCACATTTTTAGGGTTCCGTAGCCAAAATGGCAAAAACGGAACCCTTATAGATTCGTCATGTCCGTCTGTCCGTCTGTCCGTCTGTCACAGCCAATTTACTCGGAAACTATAAATGCTACAGTAACGAAATTTGGTAAGGGTATGTGTTGTATGAACCGCTACAGGATTATGATACTAAATTGTAAAAAAAACCATTGGGGTGGGGGCCCTCCATACATGTAACTGGGGGATAAAAAAATTTTTTTAGTTGTATATAAGCGTGTGGGGTATTAATAGAAAGGTCTTTGAAAATGATATGAAGGTTTATACATTTCATTTTTATTTAAGCAAATTGTTTTCGAGATATCAGCTCTCAAAGTATGAAAAATGTGTCCCCCCCCCTTTATTTTTTAAACTACGCGATGTAAAATTCTAAAAAAAATATATGTTATGCACATTAATAAACTCTATCAACGATTTTTGGTTTGATTAAATTACCTCCTATAGTTTTTGAAGTAGGTTGATTTAACTGTATTTTTTTAATAATAAATTGATAATGGTACGGAACCCTTTGCGCGCGAGTCCGGCTCGCACTTGGCCGGTTTTTTATTTATTTTATGGCGTTTATAGTCTAGTCGGTTGTGCCCTTGCCCGCGAAGCTGGAGGTACTGAACTGACTCCAGCACAGGGATTCCCCTGTGAGAGCATATCTTTGTGTGGTTATCAGAATTGCATATTATTTGTTCATCAGTCCTGATGGTTTTCAATGTATTTAAGTTGACTACCCTCAACAAAAGCCTTAATTGGGTTTATATAATTTTTTATGAGATCGTCCCATTCCGTGAATTATTTATTAGTTGGGACACTTCAGATCAGACTAATTTGGGCCGATATGATTTACGGTCCAGGACTGAAACTCCAATATGCTTACCTTTGGGGAACAAAAGTTAATAATTATTCGTTTTGAAACTATAAGGGCCAATGTTAAAAACCGAATGATTCGTTTCGCCATGTCTGTTTGGATTTCATCAATATTGTTAATACAATTAGGTTTTTAGCATAAAATAACTCATGATTCCGAGTAGAAATGTCACAACAGGGTTGCAGAAAATAACAAGTACTCATAAATATAATTAAACTATTATAAACTCACGTGTATTTAGTTACTACACGCGAGAACCTAGCTGGGTCTCCTTGATTATGGCTCAAAAAAAGTTTCAATTCAAGTAAGAACTCGTAAAACTGGTCTCCTGAAAAGTAGTGCTTGAAAATCAAAACAATAAAAAACTCGTTCTAAGCCTGTTCGTGGAACAGGCCTACTACACGAAAATCGAAATTCGTAAATTTCGAGGATTTTTCTCTGTCAGTCAAACGTAGGCGTCAATAGAGTGAGAGACACAAATCCTCGAAATTTACGAATTTCGGTTTTCGCGGTAGGGCCCAGAATATATTATTATATTCGCTATTATGTCAATAAAATGGAACCTACAGTCAGGCAGTGAAAGTAATAATACGATAAAATTAGGCACAAAATCACGCACTACCATTTGTTAACTCGAAAGATTGTCCGAAAGTCGCGTGTTTGTCACGATTATCCTCAAGGCTAGTTGGACGGCGGATATACGAAAACGCAAGCCTACAATATTGGAAGAGTGGTTCCAGAGTCAAAATTCTTTTCGTTGACTTGTTTTATACCACTCTGTCACGCTTTTAATGGCTGTTTCAACTCAGTATATTAAAAAAATACGGTGCACAAGTGTATTTCTTTTTCGCGTTACATTTTAATCAATACATGAGAGATTGAAAACAAAACATCATCTCATACAAAAATCACCACTGCGTCACGTTTTTTAGGGATACAAAATAAGACAACGAAAAGAATTTTGACCCACCATGACTTGGCAAGTATCGGTAACGTACGGTTTTACTCGATAAATAAATAAATATCTTCGGACATCACACTCTAGTGTGCTAATCTGTTTTACGTGCAGCTTTAATATAAAGGTGGATTTAGACCAAACGAGCGAATTCTCATTCTATCCCCCACTCTACGAAATTCGTTCGTTACACAAAACGTGATTCGTCGAAATTCGTTGATTTCGTAGAGTGGGGGATAGAATGAGCATTCGATCATCATCAGCCTATGTTAGTCCACTGCTGGACGTAGGCCTCTCCTATATGCGTATAAACGCATTAGGAGGTGACTGCCCATAATCACCACGCTGAGCGAGCGGATTGGCGATCGCAGTAACGTGTTGACTATGATGACGCTGCTGCACATCATCAATCGTTTATCAAAGAATCGTCTGTGACACTTCAATCCCTTAGTCGACTCTGACGACACCCGCAGGAGGAGTTGAGGTGGTGACAAATGTATTCTTACTGCCGTCACCACACGGCCACGGAGTTGAGTGTGTCAATTAGGTTATAAATATAAATCATTTACTATCTAAGGACCATTAATATCCAGCACCAAAATGATATGATAATTTACTTTACTAATAATCAATGTAATTACGACTATTATTGATATGTCTTCAATCTTGCTTATATTTACATTGCAAGTCGATAAATATCTCTGTGTACGAGTATGTTTATGTGAATAAGTTCAATAGGTATTGTATGTACATGCAAGATGACATATTTAGGGCTTTTTTTCAATCTCAAGTTATCAATATGTGCCAGATATCCTTGTCCTTGTCAGATATATGGCTTCAAAAAAGGATAGTAATAATTTTGACTACATGATATGTATATCTGAGGACGAAAGTCAGCCCTAAAGAAATAAGAAATGTGAACTGCTATTTTCATCTACATTCGTATTGTTCTATATCTTCGACAAGCATGTACGCAGTAACAAACATCGTACTGTCAGCTTGCCAAATTATATGGACATTAAAATCACAACGTCTTGCCAAAATACATTTTACACGGTTTCTTGAACAATACTTATATGTGTGTAAAATGTGAATCGTTTTCTCTACGCTGAATTGATTGATATCTCGACATACAAGGTGGGCTTGAGTAACCTGAAAGACTTTACCAATGCATTTCTGATGTCAAAAGAAGTAAAAAAATAATGTACCAAATTCTTGGATAAAAGACATTTTATTGTGATATTTTGTTTTTTTTTTTATACATGTCCAGTAATAAATTGTAGGGGAAGACTTTTTTTGGGAAAGGGTTTTGAATTTTTTTTAGTTGATTATTGTTCTGAAACTTTTTTCTCGTTTTCTCTAACTTTAATTAGTGAGTAAGTATGTCAAGATGAAAACTATTAGTGTAAGAATTTAAATCGTGCAGACGTTTTTGAGTGATTTATGATGAAAATAGTTGTTTGAAAAACATGCCATCTTTGAAACTAAGCCGAATCCAGAAAAGTTCATATGACATTATAGCCTCAAAATATGGTCAGGAATACACCCTTCAAGTTTGACGAGTTACTCAAGCCCGCCCGGTATATTTAAACGGTTAAACTCACGTGTATTTACTTACTAGTAATATAGAAACGACCTATTGTCAAGGGGGTGTCACTCCGCGATTCCGTCGCGCGGGCACAAGTACATGCAGAGCGCCCCGTCTCCGTGGTCTATTCAATGGTTGGCACGCGCTGTCTCGGAACGGCCGGAACGCACGTTTAAATTTACAACGCTGGCTCGTCACGTATCGCGAAATATATCGCTTGCAAATATTAGGATTATTTTATACATGTGCATCTTAAATGAAAACGCCGAAAATATACTGCATAGCAGCATGTTGCAATAATAATAATGTTAATTTTCATGACGCGTTTTTCGCACAGCCGATGCGTTTGAGAGATACTAAAAAGTAAGGAACATAATAATATACTTATTACCTACATTCGTAGTAAATTAAATTCTGAGAAACTCAAGTCAATTACAGACAAAACGGTTTATTTTCGGACAAATTTGTCAGTAAAAAAGCGGCACATTTAAATAATGTAAAAAACTTCGTTCTCACATACTATTATTGAATTTCGCGCCTTTTGTCCTAAGATATTATTAAGTTGTCTTACTTTATTCCCATAATATCAAATAGGTACATATAAGAGAAAATGCCGTGTTACGTCTGCCTTACGATTGTGATTAAACCATTACTTATTTATGCTGCATTTGTAATGAATGCGTAGGTACCTAACGTATGTAATTCTTTCTTTTTAAATGCATTAAACAGATACATATATTAATTTCTGCACACCTCACATACTGTTTACAGATATTTTTAGAATGTTCGTGTTATTATCAGGATTATTCGGATGGATATTCACCTAAAGTTAGCAAAGTCGTGTTGCTATCTCAAGCACAAAGAAGGTGCCGCCAAAGTTGAGACAAATATTTTTGAATCACGTGTATGAAATGCGTAGATAAATTCTATAATCACGCATGAACTAAATTGTTCAATTAGCTATCAAGACGAATGCTATTAACGCCATAGATATCATTGCAGTAATGTATTTGTCAGACGCCTCATAGCGCTGTTCGTTATTTTATTAAGGTGCGTGCAGACCGAAAGAGCATTCGCTGTTCTAGCGCCCGTTCTAAGAAATCAACCAATCACGTTATGTGTACCGATCGAATTTCGTAGAGTGGGAGGTTAGAACACTTAGAACAGAGAATGCTCTTTTAGTTTAACCGCACCTTTAGTGTTAAATAATTGACAGCCCTGTTTTCGACGGCGTGCGGCTTATAAGCGACCTTTCCGCCACGCAATACGGCCCATTTTAGCTGCTCGCGTCGCCTCGCGCGTCGGTTTGTTTGGTAATAATAATTGTGTAGGCACATAAAAAGCCGGCATTTTTGAACATCAAAGCAGTGAAGCTTCTGTACTTTATATATTCTGTGCTATTGTCTGCCTTATCCAGCTTCTCTTTATAGCGCCATGTGCGCGACGTCCGACGTCAGAACACTATATCACGCTCATTAGGATTCATATTTCTATTTCAGTGCGTCCGCAGTATAATGCGGTCCACTAGTATCGATTTTATTTGCAACCTGGACAGGCCTGCTACCTCGAACACCGAAATTTAAAAATTCGAGACTTTTCTCTTAACACTCTAATAACTAGTGATCGGGTTTTTGGATTCACCCTCGCGGGATATCGCGTATAAAAAATTACGGGTGTGGTTATAAAAAAAATTAATACTATTATATTACATTATGAACAGTAACATGGCAAATTGCATGGAAATACGTGTAAATAATTAAAGTTTATTTTTCAAGTTACTATAGGAGACCCGCCGGGTGAATCCAAAAAACCGATCACTGCTAATGACCAGCCGTGTGGTGACGGCAGTAAGAATACATTTAACACTGCCCCAACTCTTCCCGTGGGTGTCGTAAGAGTCGACTAAGGGATTGAAGTGTGATTGGCCATTTATTGAAGATTGATGACCGGCAGCAGCGCCATCAATAATGGACACACTACTGCAATCGCCAACCCGCTTGTCCAGCGTGGCGATTGCATTTACCTTCTATACGTCCGTACGCATACGTGATAGTAGAGGCATTTAAGCTTTGGAATAATATAAGCTGATGAAATGGTATGTTGTGATGTGACTCTACGTTGGAGTGACAGAGATTTTTGCGAATTTCGGTTTTCGCTGTAGCACGCCTGCTTCGGATTTAGCTTTTGACGCGTATGTATTCATTTTATCTTTTATTTATTTAGCCTGTGGTGTCCCACTGCTGACCAAAGGCTCTCCTTCTACGTGTCTCTGTCTATTTCGACACTGAATCATTACGACGCTCCATAGGAAACTAATAATTTTTCGGGAGAAAATAAAAATCTTCCACCTTTTTCCCAACCGGAACAATACTGAACATGCCCTTAAACGGAAAACAACCATTAAAATTTCTCCTTGTATTAAGTCCTCTATTTTCAAACAAAAATACTTATAAATTTACTCACCTACACAGATACCTAAGAATCTGACAACTGTTTGGACCTCACTCTCGCCTGGTGGCAAAAAAAATATTTAAAACTCTCATTGGTTATCAGTCCAGCCACAATGTCATTACTAGTGTGTTTTTCATAAGGCTACTTCTATACGCGCCTTAAAACACTTCAACCTGTCATGTCACGATAAACGACCTATACTACCGTTATGTAATAAGTAAACACCCTTTTAAGAGTTATTTAAATTCTCTCCATGTCGATTGTTACGATCATGTCGCGTGAGTCACTGTCACATAACCGGTGTAAGAGCATTCCGGTGTGGAAATGAGTCATGCCATGTGCTTGTCCATGAAGATCCGAGATAAAGTTGCTAAATCTGCAATTGACAGCATTTCATATTTTTTAGTGCAAGTTTTTATTGTCTGTTTTGAAAGAAGTCAATATTAAAAGATACACGTATTCTTTACTTTTCAATTACATTGCAAATTTAGTGAGAAAATCCTCTTTTATTACTACTTCGAGCAGAAAGAGCGTAAGTTACAAACGTCAAGAATCAGCTAAATGACGTTACAAGTGATGTTTCAAACACATAAGAAAACGACGAAAATCGGTGACAAATGTCAACTGCCAAACACAAGAGACATTCCAACCGCAAGATTTTTTGGTTATACAGTCGACTCTCGTTATTTCAAACCTCCGATAATTCGAACCTCTCTATAATTCGAAGTTATCACGAGTTCCCTAGAAGATCTCTTGCTATTTCGAAAAAATTCAATACATTTTTAAACACTTGGTAATTCAAACAAAAAAGTAATAGCTACACAACAAAACCACGCGTTAATTCGAACTCGTGAGCGTCAAACATTCGCCAATTCAAAGTTATGAGATTACCTAAAGAGGCAAGTATCTTACATTTTAGAAAAGTTGCACAAGCATTTGTTGTTAATTACATATTTGTTTGCCACTCAGTTAAGTTATTTTTCCGTTGGTTATGTGTACAGATTAAAAGTTTACGTTAGTTATGAGTCCTAGAAAGTATAGATGCTTGACGATTGCTAAAAGAAGGACTTAATCGAAAACTAATAATTAATTAACATTATGTTTGTACATGTATGTGCTTGTAATCTTTTGATATTGTTAAAAAATGCATTTAATAAAAAATAACAGTTGATTATACTTAACACCTCGTACTTTAATTTTTTTTCCCGAATATTTCCGACCATTTGATATTTCAAACTCTCGATAAATCGTAATATTTGGATAGGTCCTTCGAGTTTCGAATTAACGAGAGGCGACTGTAGTGCCATCTCTGAATGTCTCATCTCTGATGTGGCATGTCAGCTATGTGACACTTCCCCTTTAAACTATTATTGCGATTTTTTACATAAATATTGCGATAAAGAAACTGAAAAATATATTTTTGTGATCTACATGCGTATATCTTGAAATGGTTTTCGATTTAGGGACATTGAAAATTTTGAAACGTTGTCAATTCTTTAAAAGTTTGCACACTTGAATCACGTCTTCGATATTGATAAAAATTGGTAGAGTCAATAATATATTGATTTAAACTTTCACGATTATCTTTCATATTTTAACGACAAACGACGTGACCACGGGTGTAACGTCATGCCCGAAGCGTCAGGATAAATTATAAATATTAGATGTTATATACCAAAGAAAAACGACCAAGATCACCTAACGTCCGAGGTGGGGATCGAACCCACGTACTCAGCTGTCGCGGTTGATGCCTGTACCCCTCTGCCACTCGGTCTTCTAGGTTTTAGGTGATCTTGGTCGTTTTTCTTTGGTATACGACATCTAATATTTATAATTTATATAGTATTAAGTAGTGTGACTACTAATAATTTGATTTGTGTTTTCGCAATAGATTCGTCAGGATAAAATTAAACGTAAGTTTACGCGAATGATGCTGAGCAAGATCCACCATATTTCTCGAATTGTACCAAAATTATTATATGAAACGTTCCTTTTTTCCTATACATTTTTGGTAACAAAAATAACAGATGCCGATTTTTTTGCGCTCTAGTGCGGGAAATGGTTAATTTCTTGTCAGGTCGAAACTTCGGAGGGCCGGTACTGAAAAATGTCGTACGATACACGTGCGAAAAGGAAATTCGTAACTCGTGTCGATTTAGAACACTCTTCGCTCGTGTTTTCTCACAACTCGTTTTGAACTTCATTATAATGTTCTAACTTGTATCGTAATGTACTATTAAAGTTTTCTCCTATAGGCCCGTGTTTAATCATTTGTCGTTGTTGCCGTCACGTTCTAACAAGTGTCCAAATGCAAAAGTGACGCGTAACACGATAAATGGATAAAACGGGACGATCATAAAGCTACCTGTGTGACAAACTTATCAAGGCAGCAGTAAACAAATGGGCGTGACTTTCCTTTATTTAATACATACAATATCAAATCGTGACCACGTACATTATCGAACATACTTGACCCGATTCTCGAAGTATTGTTCCACATCGAGTTCCGTCTTACGTCAGCGCGAAGTTTCTAAGTAACGCTTTTTTCAGGAAGTAAGTTCCAGTACGGAGAAATATCGGGACTGATTTATTGTACGCCAAAAACTTTAAATCACGGGTTAAAGGTAGCAAAGAATTAAATTTGGCCCTTGCTTTGAGACAGTGTAACCCTAAAATATCTGCTGCGAGTTCAGTAATTTTTGAGCGCTCCAGACGCTACGATATATCTGTTGGCGACTGGACGTTTACGTATCATTTTCATGTTCGAGTTAGGCCGGGCTAATCTAGTATTGGGACGTAAGTTTGATGGACGGGAGTACTGAGGGAAAAGTTAAAAAAATATTATTTTTAACAAATGTAGGTACCTACTAACCTCCAATATATTATACATTGATTGAATAGTCAAGATTTTGTCCTAAATGAAATATTCTTTACAACTCGACATATTATTTAAATTAGCGATAATTCTTATGCACCGTTTTTGAAGCACTAACAGCTTATTTACATCAGAACTGTTTCCCCACAGTACTATGCCATATAGTAGCCATGCATGTGCATATGTATGTAAGCACACATGACTGTCTTAACATCGGTGCATTTCTTTAGTTAATATAAGGCATAAGTAAAACGGCTCAATTTACCCGCACTGAATTGATGTGCTCCTTCCAGTTTTTGTTTTCTACTGACAAACAGCTAACTTTTCCTTTGTGGCTTCGGTGTGTTACCTCTAAATGATAAAGCCGTGAAAACATTATATGACTCGCAATACAGTTATACATATAAGTAACAATAAAACGACTCTATACAATTCGCATGATCTGAACATGTATCCGTCAACTTTCACTATTCATTATCTTTTGTCCATCTCGTTCATACTGCCTGGTACCGACACGCAGGCATTTATGAAAACACAATAACATAAATTGCTAGCAATCGTTTTTACCCTTAAACATATACTGTAGCCAAACATATACTGTGTTACAAATGGAATGACATAAGTTGCAATTAACTGTACATTAAACATTCTAGAAGCAAAATGTTTAATACAATATGCATTTAAGTGTTAAATCGACCAAAAAAATTTTAATTAACCTCAGTCTAAAAAAAATTGCTGTCGTCTATACCAGTAATTGGAGTTCGAGGCCAACGAAACTACGACAGATGCATTATTGTCAAATCTGTCAAAGTCTCTTATGTCATTGTCAAATAAAGTTTTCAGGTTTCCACAACCTTTCTGTTATTTAATTTTTTTATTTAAAATAATTCCTAATAAAAACATGATATACCTCTGTAATGTTTTTACGCCTTTCTGTTTAATATGACTGTCACAACTAAGATTTACTTAAAAACACGTAAATACCTAAAAACTTTTTTTCTCTTAACTAACATTGATATGACAACATTTTCTTGTAAAGAACTTAAAATTACCAGTGAACACAAACAAAACGTTAGATCTCTATGATAATTTAAATGGAGAACTATAGCACTGCCAAAGAAAATTGTAGGTCAAAGGAATTTTACGAATACGAAATGTGAACATAAAGCACGCTACAATGTATTATTCTGCAATTTTCTAAACGTATGCAGAAATAGGGTTTTAATTTATGTGTAGTTAAATTGCTGTACCAAATGTTATTAACACCTGAGGTGATACCAGCGCAAAACCAACGTTGTTACTAATAATTGCGGATAATTCCGTTTTTATTAAAATATCTTATATTTACGTGAAAATAAGTAAATAATATTGTTTCTATAAATTAAAGAATTAAAATTACCAATAAATAAGATATCTCAACGTCTGTTTTTAGAAAATAAGGATTTACTATTGTAAGAACATTTCATTGTTGTGGCAATATTTTCGTAGATTCTTTGGCCTCGAACTCCAATTAGTGGTTTACACTACAGTCATCTTATTTTCTTCTAAAGGTTTATATTATGTCGTGCATTGCTTACTTATACGTAAAACTCTGCGATCTGCTCTTATCCAGCTAAAATTAACGATATTTATCACGTAGAATGCTTTCGACTCAACTTTTCGTAGAAGTTAACTCTTATTTCATATTATAACTAAATTATACTGAAGATTTGGTGTGCAATCTGCATCTCTTGGATCGATTCCATTATACGCCCGCTTGGCGGTAACACATGATATAATAAAACGAGTGTCGTACTCGTGTATACGATTCATTTGTTTTTAACCGACTAACGAACCAGAAAGAGTAATGTGTTGTGCGTAAGTCTGGTTTATTACCATCGCCTGCGCAGTTTATTGTTTGTACACTTTACACCTATTGGAATAAGAGTCACGAATGGTCATATAATTGTGTTGTCCGCTCGCACGATGAATGAGAATTGAGAAGTCATTGTGACAGTGAAAAACTGTCTTCTGCGTTTCCGTGTCTGATGATAACAAATGAAAACGCAAAAATATTCGTTTCTTTTTCCACAATATATAAATATTTTACACCCCAATGTGTGGTAGCAAACATTCTGGTGATCTAAGTGCAAACTAACCCGCTTATTCATAAAAGTCTAACCCCCTTATTCATAAACGTCTGCTAACTTAACAAGCTGCTAATAATTGTTTGTCCCTTTCGGTCTTAACAATGTGTCCATAAGGACAAAAGGGACAAACGATTATTAGCGGCTTGTTAAGTTAACAAACGTTTATGAATAAGGCGGTAACTTAGCAAGCCGCTAAGTATTCTTTGTCCCTTTTGATCTTATAGACATATTGATAAGACCGAAAGGGAAAAATGGTACTTCATCATCATCATCATCATCATATCAGCCGAAAGACGTCCACTGCTGAACATAGGCCTCCCCCAAAGATTGCCACAATGATCGGTCCTGCGCCACCCGAATCCAGCGGACTCCTGCGACCTTCACCACAAATACTTAGCGGCTTGCTAAGTTAGGAGACGTTTATGAATAAGGGGGAATTTTTCGTTACAAATGTTAGATGTCTTAATATTAAAGAAAAAATACTGAGCTTACCATTTTACCATTATACCTTTAACATGAAATTCCTATATCGAATATCATTGCAGCGTTGAGTAGATACTTTAACATTCTTTATTTGTTTATAAGTTCTATAACTATGAATGGTATGTGAGAATCCACGTTGCCGTTGACACAACATTATTTCCTCCTTGGAATAGAAAATAGTTTGAAGGCTTATTTCATAAGAAGGTCATACAACAACCCTCGACCCGCGGGAAACCCCCATTTGACATGTGAATCCCATTATCGTTCTCAATTTCCGTGACCAATTTTTAATTCAAACAGTCAATAGGTGTGTCATACTTCCTGGCGGTGACATGGTGTCGTACAGTTTTGAAACTAACATCAAAAAAATGTACATGAAATGTACGAAATTGTACGCTAATTAAAAAAAAAAGTACTACACGTACGATACGAGAAAACGGTGTTAATCCGTCACCGCTAGGAAGCATACTTCCTGGCGGGGGCTATTTATTTGGTTATGTTGCAGCCGAGTTTTCAATGGGCATGTCAATCAGAAAATATGTCAATCAGTAAATAGTAAAATATGACACCAACAGGTAATATGCAATAGGCAATATGTTTGTTTAAAATAAGTTATCGACAAAAATATGTTATCTATTGATATAAGCTTCTGTAACTGGCTGTAGGTACAGTCAACAAAAAATTTGGTGTACCACTTTTAGACTTCATTACCATTGAATAGAGTCGAAAAGTGGTAAACCACATTTTTTGTTGACTGTATTCCTTAGTCATTTCATCTAGTACTTTATTAAAACGACTATGAAAAGCACTGCCCATATTTCAGTCATTGGCATGTGATACATCACATCGTCAGCCTCTCTCAGTCCACTGCTGGACGTAGGCCTCTCCTAAATATTATCTATACGTGTTGATGTATTAGGAGGGGAGGTAGATACCCATAATCGCTACGCTGGGCAAGCGCATTGGCGATCGCAGTGGTGTGTCCACTATGACGACGCTGCTGCCCATCATCAATCTGATATTAAGAATGGTCAGTGACACTTCAATCCCTTAGTCGGCTCCTATGACTCCCTCGGGAAGATTTGTGGTGGCGACAAATATATTTTCCTAGCTAGTGCGGAAAAGTAAACATTGCGCACGCTTCGTGTACGTAAATTTCTCTTTTTAAGGCACTTGTTATGAAAAAACTCGTTCGATACACGTGTAAAAACTTCTTTTTAACTCGGGTGATTGTCGCCCTCGTTTCACTCGGGCTCCAACTTACACCTCGTTACTAAAAACGTAAAAATTGTACTATTCTATTGCCGTCACTACACGGCCATGTGATGCAAGACCGGTGCATATGCATATTTTATGAATAAACTATTTAAATCTTATCTTATCTTTAATCCGGAGTGACCCTTCACCTGCGATCCTTCGCCTTGCCCGCGGCGCTAGCGGTGTTTATAAATAAACAATCGACGCTCGACGCGGCTCAGCGCAGCCGCATCGGTGTGCGGTGCGCTTGTCATAGACTAATATAGCTGTAGACTGGATCTACGGGAAGAGTTCGGTGGCCTATACCACAAAACTTTACAAGCGTACAATTCTACAAAATTGTATAAATTCCCATACAAAAGTTGTCAATTTTGTAGAATTGTACGCTTGTAAAGCTTTGTGGTATAGGTGCCGGGTGTTGACAAATGTATTCTTACTGCAGTCACCACCCGGCGGAATACTAAGCATCAGTGATCGGTTTTTTGGATTCCCCCATATCGGGATTTCGCGTATAAAAAAATCACGGGTGCGACTATAAAATTTTATTTAACACTATTGTAACACACAAGAGTATACTTTATGAAACAGAAATATGGCAATATAATTAAAGTTTTTGTTTTCAAGTTACTATAGGAGATCGGCCGGGAGAATCCAAAAAACCGATCACTGCAAGCATATTTGTATTCTATATTCCAAGCCCTGATAAAATCAGAGTCCTCGGCTTACAATAAAGTTTATGGTCTAGGAAGAGGCGCATTGTAAACTTGAGATATGAAATGTCGTACACGTGAGACGCGTAGACCAATGTGTAACCGTTTCATTACAACCACTTACCAGCATTGAAAGTATCTACGCCTATGAAAAAGTCTGTAGGTACCTATTACAATAAAATAAGCGCTTCTGACCCCACCATGTCCATTGTCCATTTACATAGGTTGATTCATACCTTACCATCAGGTGGCTTATGATGGTCCCGTTTTATCTATTTATCGTGCTACGCGTCGCGTGACAGCAACGCCGACAAACGATTAGACACGGTGCCATCATAAGGCTGCAGGATAATACGCTTGACTGCAACTGATGTGAAAACCTGACATCGCGAAACCAAGTGCCACATGTACCTTTAGTACCGTTGGAAGCCAGATTTGGTAGCTGGCAGCCAATTGGGAAATATGGTTTCCCGCCTGGTAGCCAGCTATGAAATGGGAATAACTGTCCTATCTCGTAGCCGGATTTGGTACAAACCTGGTTACAAATTCGTAATGATAAGTCCCAATTGGGAATTTATTCCCATTTCGAAGCCGGTTACGAAACTTTGGCTACCATACTGTACTAAAGGCACATCTGCAGACCAACTCTTTGGCCACCTCTCCCGCTCGCCAGTGCACGACCGACCGTGCCGCCCGGCGCACCTCCGCTGCGCGCTCCCAGCCGCCCGATCGATACCGCGTGTACCCGTACATACCCACCCCCGTGCGGCAAACGGCAAAATTACGTACGTCCAGTACTTTCCGTGATCCATACTAACCGTACCGCACTTACCGTGTTCCGTGCTAACTCGAAATTTGGAATTGGAACGCATGTCTTTTGTTTTTGTTGTTGTGATGCTTGTGATCTTTAAGTCGACTGGTTAAAAGCTATATTAGAGTATTTCGTCAGAGCCGGTTAAATGCGTTTTTCAAGTGCTTTATGATAATAGTGCTAAAGTTGTGTTTCAGCCATACAAATTTGAATTGTGAGTGTTCCGGTCCCGTTTGCGGGAAATGGGTCTATTTTAATAGAGTTTTTCAGCCAATTAGATTTTATTGTGTGAGTGGTACTGCAGTGAGAAGAAATGCGCATTTTGCCGGCTTCGGTGGCATTGTTACATCACTTATTGTTTACATGTAACTGACATTACTAATGACATTCCATAAGTAAATATAATAATAACAAATTGACCGTAGAAAATTTTCCGTTTTTCTTTTACAGTTGAAAATTAATACAGCATGATAATATTGATATTATAATTGAGTCGCTTAACTTCAAACCCGGGTAAGTTCAATGGAGTTGAAGTTTAAAGAAAAACTAGGCAATTGCAATTAAATATGCACTCTATTGGTAGAATGGATTTACCCGGGTTGGAAGTTAAGCGACTCAATTTTTCCCGTTTTGTACTAAAGAAACAGAAGCGTAGAATTCTTACTGATAATATAAATTGGAAACTATATGCCTGTCTGTTTCTCTTTCGCGTCAATAATATTAAAACGCAGGGTGTGGAGATAGTGTGGGAAAATAAATTATAGTATTTTTATACCTTCCGGAAATTTATAACAAGAAATTTGCCTCGTATGCGTTAGCCGATTTATACGCAGTACCACACTTTCAATGATTTAGGATAATGGTGTGGTATTAGGTTTGTAATTAATAGTTCATAGTATTGGTATTATAATTAAAATTTATTTATAAACAAACTACAAGTAGTTATTATACATTTTATACCTATATAGTTCGTAATTTCTTTAGACTATCACTTTACACCCTATCCACTCACTTGCTTTGATTTTTGCGATAGACTCTATTTCTATGTAAACTCTTATGAGTGATGACATGTAACAAAAGCTACATGAAGCAAATGAGTGGCTATATGACTGCCTTCGTATCGAGAATCAGTTTTTTTAAACGTTCAACGGCACTCTGAGAACATCCGCTGCGGTTTTCTCACTGCAATCGATCTTGTATTAGCTGGAGAGCCAGTGAACCCTGAGAGTAACGGTCTTCCTGTAAGGTTAGAAATTTGTATACTAACGGTTTATGGAATTCTAAGAGCAATAGCCATGACCTGGCAGGCGTCAGCCCTGCACGTCATCAGGCCCTTTATTTTTTGAACTGTTAAGTAAATTGGATTTCAAAACTTGTTTCTGTAAGTTTGAAAAATTTATAGGATAAAGTTAATTTATTATACATCTTAAAAAAAAATTGACAGGCGATTACAATAAGCAGAAGTATATGACAGGTCAATTAGAAAATGCACAGTTGATGAGGTAAAATAAACTTCATCCTGTATACTCGAAATTTTTATATGTCTTCAAATAAACGTCTCGGAGTAAAGTATGTGCAATGCCAGGCGGTTTTGAACAGCATAAGACCTTGCCAGGCGAGGAGACAGTTAAGAAAATTGAGTTTCAAAACTTGTTTCTGTAAGTTTGAAAATTTAATAGGATAAAGTTTATTTATTGTACATCTTAAAAATAAATTGACAGGCGATTACAATAAGCAGAAGTATATGACAGATCGAATAGAAAACGCACAGTTGATGAGGTAAAATAAACTTCATCCTGTATACTCGAAATTTTTACATGTCTTCAAATAAACGTCTCAGAATAAGTATGTATAATGCCAGGCGGTTTTGAACAGCATAAGACCTTGCCAGGCGAGGGGACAGTTGCACCTCTCAATCGCACGCCCTTAGCAAGTACTCTACTACTACTAGCGACTAACTAGCGATTACTCGCCTGTATTTTTTTTAAAGATGTAAGTACAATAAATAAACTTTATCTATTAAATTTTCAAACTTACAGAAACAAGTTAAGAAACCCAATTTACTTAACTGTCCCCTCGCCTGGCAAGGTCTTATGCTGTTCAAAATCGCCTGGCATTGTACATACTTACTCTGAGACGATTATTTGAAGACATATAAAAATTTCGAGTATACAGGATGAAGTTTATTTTACCTCATCAATTGTGCGTTTTCTATTCGATCTGTCATATACTTCTGCTTATTGTAATCGCCTGTCAATTTATTTTTAAGATGTACAATAAATAAACTTTATCCTATTAAATTTTCAAACTTACAGAAACAAGTTTTGAAACCCAATTTACTTAACTGTCTCCTCGCCTGGCAAGGTCTTATGCTGTTCAAAACCGCCTGGCATTGCACATACTTACTCCGAGACGTTTATTTGAAGACATATAAAAATTTCGAGTATACAGGATGAAGTTTATTTTACCTCATCAACTGTGCATTTTCTAATTGACCTGTCATATACTTCTGCTTATTGTAATCGCCTGTCAATTTTTTTTTAAGATGTACAATAAATTAACTTTATCCCATAAATTTTTCAAACTTACAGAAACAAGTTTTGAAATCCAATTTACTTATCAGTTCAAAAAATAAAGGGCCTGATGACGTGCAGGGCTGACGCCTGCCAGGTCATGGCTATTGCTCTTAGAATTCCATAAACCGTTAGTATACAAACTTCTAACCTTACAGGAAGACCGTTACTCTCAGGGTTCACTGGCTCTTGGACTATATCATCGCCCAACACGTAAACAACATATACGCCATACATAATGTTAAACGCTTACGACATTTTGTAGTGCGTGTGCAGTACGTATAAATTTCTACAAAACTGTTTAGCGCTTATATCATATAAATGTTTATAGACTTATTTGTGTCGTTTTAGCTGTGAGTGATATGGTAATAGTGGTAATAATCATAATCGATGTAAAGATGTTAAATGAATACAGAGTGTAAATCAAATACGGGCGATAAATTAAAGTAGATGTAGGATTCATTACTTAGTATAGTCACCAATTAAGAGGATTGTTCAATACTGCAATTCAAAAAAAATACGTTTGGATCACGTCTTCGATATTGATAAAAATGAAGATCTGTTTGAGAAATGCTCAATAAGCTTCATTAGGGGCTCACATTAATTCTTTACAATTCAATCAATGGAAATGTACATGAATATGACATTACACGATATGACTTTTGAAAACAAAGATTTTTAAACGGGCGTGACAACTCAAGTAAGTAGCATTTTGCAGATCAGATACATTTTTTTTAGTCTTTTAAAAGGTTACCTAAATTCTACTTGTTATATCCCAAGCTAAAGGTTAGTGAGCCCCCTTTAACCTTTTGTATGCGGAAGTGTCAAGCAAGACTATCAAAACTAGACTTTGACGGCTGTTTCACGAAGTGAAATTATGATGGGGCAGATCAGTTGCCGTACCATGAGAAAGTAAAGGATACCTTCGTTTGGCGTAATGCATTCTATCCCGCTCGCACTTACGTATTGGAGCGAGTGCAATGACCTGCTTTACGTATTAGGGTGGATCGATTTTTTTATTTTTGGATAATCATTAAATAATCTTTACAAATCGATACTATGTGGCTATAGAAACAAAAAATAGTATGCCCATTTTTGGATATTTTATAATTTTGGACCCCATTTAGAGGCCCGAAGATCGGCCTTATTTTTGAGGTTTTTTTAAGAAAACTCAGATGAGCATGGATATTTTCTGTTTTAATTTTATGGATAGCCAAAATAAGATTGTTTTGCATAAATTTTGGATTTGCGTGGTTTAATTATATGAACATTGTTAGCAGTATCTCCAAAAAATGATTTTCAACTTCTAGGCTCTTGCGGCAGTACTTCCCGAATGATGATCGGAAAAAGATATATTGTTGAAGATGATACTTTTTAGACAGATTATTCTGATAGGGCCGCGTTTCTGAAATTCTTGAAAAAAAATTTTGGTTCATACATTGAAGTATGAAAAAAAAATTTTTTTTCGGATTTTTGGAAGCGCGGGCCAATAAAATGATGGTCGTAAAAACTAACATTCTTTAACAATATATCTTTTTCCGGTAGTCATTTGGCAAGTACTGCCGCAAGAGCCTTAAAGTTGAAAACCAGTTTTTGTCGATACTGGTTATACTTTTCATGTAATTAAATTGTGCAAATTCTAAATTTATGACAAATAATGTTATTTTGTTTCTACATAAAAGTAAAACGGAAAATATCCACGAACTACTGACTTTTCTTAAAAAAACCTTAAAAATAGAGTCGATCTTTGGGCCTATAAACGAAGTACAAAATGAAAGTAAATCCAAAAATGGTCGTAATATTTTTTGTTTATCTAGCCACGAAGTATCGATCCATAAAGATTATTTTATGAATTTCCAAAAATAAAAAAATCGATCCACCCTATTACGTATCGAGTAAAACCTAACGTTGCCTATCCTTCCAAAGTCATGGTACGGCAACTGCTCCTAAGCATACGAACGATTAAGAGATTGGCCCGTATGGAATTTACATACTGTATGAAGAAATGTAGACTTATACAATTTTAACACTGGTTTGCAAGAGCCGTTACAAAGCTATTATAGCTTTGTGTTGTGAACTGTGCGAAATAGCGGAAGAATGCTATTGTCTATTCTGTGCGGAAAGTGAAGCTTTTTTTACGTTGGTAAAAAAATGGTGTTTAAATGCGAAAATAGTTATTTATGATGCAAGTGTGGAAAATAGGCTTTTTTCGGGACGAGTCTCGCTGACTAAAACCGACACGAGTTAGAAAATAGCCTACATTTCAACATGTGTATCATACAACATTTTACAATGCATTATGCGAGGAAAATCAGACTATCTTAGCAGTACCAACCAGGCCGTGCGGAAAAGTACTATGAAAATTCATTCCTGCACGCGTGCGAATAAGTATCTCTTTCTGTGCTAAGGAGTCCTCTCGCGGGGGAAATCCGTGCGCCTCAATTCGTCTCTTGACATGGAACGTCCATAGGGTACAAAGTTCTTGGTTTTTAAGAGGGCTCTTTGCGGCCAACCCTCTTGACTTTCGGACTCTTGGATCGATTTAGGTATCTTAATTGGTCCAATCACATGAAGTAAAGAAGTTTGATTTAAAGTTTTCGGAAGATTTAATTGAAGCTTTCGTAAAAACTAGTGATAAACCAAATCTTAGGATTACGTTGACAAACGGACATCAGGCTCTTTGAGCCGTGGTGAATGCCTGGAAAATGCTAGGATGACTAGTACAGTCAAGTGCAAAAATAAGTAACGACAGAATCATCTCATAAATATGTTGCGACGTTCTTATTACACAGAATCAAAGTGCAAAAAATGCTCAAAAATATGTCCCAATATTTTTGAGCATTTTTATAGATAGGTACCTTATTTTGCCTTTGACTGTACTGTACAAGTATAAAGTACCTTTACATGGTAACATATGAAAAATGTAATTTCACTGTGATGAAATAATCTCTTTGAACTTTGCAGCGGCATTGTTCGAGTAACCTTTTAACTAGGCGCTGAAGAATTTTTATAACAATCTCCGTCTTACCTTTAAAGTGTTTACAAGCTGGGATTTATCTCAAATTGTACCTTGTTATTTTTAAGTAATTTCTACAGGGTTGACACGTTTTACACTAATCATTATATTCACAAAGGGGATTTGGGGGTTATCTTTTTTTCTTACTGTTACCATATCTAATAGCAAATGCCAAAAAGTTTCTTCAAGGGATTTCCATTGAATGTTTTGACTTGAGTCACGTTCAATAATTCCCTACCTTTTTTACAATTAGCACTCTTTCACAACTCTAGTGTACCTACGTGTAGTAGGTAGTTATACTTATTACGTATAGTATTTTTAGTAGAGGGTCTTCTCTTCTTCAATCAAACACTTAAGTGGCTTTAGTAGTTTTACATAGCCTACTACAAATACAAATCCTCTTTTTTGCCTTATTACGATATGGTGGTGCACACTTTTATTTGAGAAAATGTCTATTTTTTGTATTTTCTGTTATAATTACCACAAATCAAAGCTATTAAACACCTTATCTTTAGATACGTGATATTTTACTCTACCCAGATCAAACATGGCGCGATAGCAAAATCAAAACGTGATATTAAAAACAAACAAAGTGCATAGACGTAAAATGACAGTAGTCGTGTAGTGATGTTTTAAGTGAAGTTTTTTAAGAAGAGACTATGATCCGAGCGCTCACGTCCAGACGATGGTCGCTGCGGCGCGACAGTGGAAGGTGAGATAGTGTTTTGTTAAAAACAAATGTTTTTTTTTAACGCCCACAGACTCATAATTTTGTGTTGTGGTGTCGCGAAAAGGTTTTGAGTAACGCTCGTAAAGCGCAATGGTAGTAAGAATTGATAATGTAGAAATCAATGGCTAGTGCGATATTCATATCACACTAACTTGTTAATCCGGTTTATTAAAACCTGCACATATATTATAATAAGAGTAAGTATTTACGGTGGATGCTGCATATTTCGCATGTCTTATTTTACAGGTATTTAAAGGAAACATTTATCAGAAACAACAAGTAGATACTAAATGACCACGTACCATATTTCATATTAAATAAAAATTTTGCTTACCCCGTTTGTTTTCTTGGGTCAAATTTATTTTTAAACAAAACTTGGGGATCGCTACCGCAGTAATAAAATAATTTAGCCTTTCTTGAAATCAGTTTTCTAATTTTTATTTAAAAAATGTGAAAAAATATCAAATATATTTTTTATATGTCAAATAATTAAATGAGAAGGCCATATAAAGGAAATAGGAATGTTAAAGAAGCTCCTATAGTGGCTCCAATACCCAAAAATACTAAAAATAAAAACCACCCTACTCACTACTTCACATCTACGCCCTGTTTTTTTTTATGTGCGTTAAATTAAAGTGAAGCTTATTTAGGTCAAAATACTGAATTTCTCTAAGAAACTAGTAGCTTAACTCTTAGTTATTGAGTTATTAAAAAAATAAGTTTAATTACTGAACATGTGTATTGCAACCTTTATTTCATACATCCTAATGAAACTTATTTTGACATGTGCCATCAGTCACCTAAGATCTTAATCTTAAGGTTCTCTCACACTTGTCATTTCAATTATTATGAATGAAAAAGTAAAAAAAAAAAACAATTTTTTATTTAAACAAAAAGCGATATACCAGGTAACTCCTATTAACGCACCAAGTAACCCCTCGAATTTAACGCAAATAAAAAAAACCAGGGCGTATACAAGTTAATATTGTGTGAAAACTTGGAGTACACGCAACACTATATCAGCAAAGCGGCAAGGCCACGGCGTAGCGAACGGTCATGAAGACTAACGGTCCAAACGGTCCCGGGGGTTTATAATGTAGTGTTTATACTGGAACTCTGTATCAACTGTATCATGAAATATGAATTCATACAACTTTCAGCGATATAAGGTTTTATGATACGACTTCGTAGATTAACTTAGCTGTATACCTATTTGTTTAACTAAAGGAGTGTTTTTCAAAGTGTGGGTCGTGAGGTACAGGTTCGTGAGGAACTTATGGAAGACAGATAAATGGTCAAAACAGTCCCACAGGTTTATAATGTAGTGTTTAGCTTGGAACTCTGTATCATGAAATATGAATTAATACAACCGAATAATAAGTGTATTCCCGCTGCCAGTGAGGTTTTGGGACTTAGAAGTTAATCGAAGTTTCAGGAACGTATTTTTTTACGTACCTACTATGTATTATTACTACTTCTAAAACTTGAAGTTATATGTAAAAAAAAATGTTGGTCACCTTGTATAATACAACTTTATAGATTTAAAAGTCCCAATGACAATAAAATACTTCATTACAACTACGCCACCAAAGATCCAAGATTCTCAAGTTTCCATCTCATTTATAATTCCATCTTCGAAAGAAATTCCCTTAATATTGTATTTTCTTATCGCCCCTCGTGATCCAATTATCCCACTGCTCGCCGTTATTTTTAACTGCTTTGTATTTCGTCAAATGTCAAAGGTCGAGTATAGGTACTTCGGACACAGATCATTTCAACTAGGAGCTTAACACGTAAGGTGCGGCTAAGTCCGGCATATTTTATTTTGAAGGAAAGTCCATCATATGCGTCTACTACCTACTGTTCAATTAGGGTCGGAAATCAGTTGGTAGACGGACTTTCCTGATAGACCGTCTTACCCGCATTGACATTAACCGAGTCTGTTGCTGAAAAGTGTGCAGTGATGGAAGCGGTGCGGGAGAGATAACAAATGACGTGACATGACGTACTAATGCGGGAAGTATACTGCGTCGTTTGCCGCATGCTAACAATGTGGGTTGCCTGGCAACCCCATACTTTGATTCGGCGACCACATTAGGCGAACAACGCAGTGTGATTCTGTATTAGGCGCCGTTGGACGTTTGGTAAACACACACCTCCTGTGCGCTGCCATAGCTCAGGAACAGAAGTATATTATGTAACTGCTCATTTCAATTT